>CAUYON010152991.1:0-15769 GCA_963573935.1 Arctocebus calabarensis | reverse complement strand
CAGTGGGGAAAAGACTCCCTATTTAACAAATGGTGCTGGGAAACCTGGCTGGCGACCTGTAGAAGACTGAAATTGAACCCACACCTTTCACCACTAACAAAGATAGACTCACACTGGATTAAACATTTAAACATAAGACATGAAACTATAAAAATTCTAGAAGAAAGTCCAGAGACGTAATTTTATTTGAGATTTCACACCTCGTATTGTGTCTCCTCCTGCTACACATATAGGAGAAACGAAATTAGAAAGGAAGAGAATCCTCCTTTACTTTCTTGCCTCTGTCAGTACCAATATCATTTTCTCTGCTAGTCAACACTTCTGAGTCATTCTTGATGTACGTTTCACAGAATTTCAGGCCCAGGGTGGACAGTAGGCCTCTGCTCATCCCAGAGTTCTCACTATGGTGATCTATCTATCTAACCTGTGATCTGGGCAGTTTCTATCACCTGTATTCCTGTGGATTGGCCAGTTCAGCTCTCTGGACTACAGCTACCGGAAAGATGTTTCATGTTTAGAAGTCATTCTCTTGCAGCTGTCATCCATTGATTGCAACTGTAATCTCTGGGACACAGGAAGCAAATACAATCCTCCTGCCCCATTACAAGCCTTTAAATGTGTTTTGACTACCCATGCCACTTCTTTCCTCACAAGTCTACTATCTTATGATCTTTCGTCACAAGATATCTTGAAGGTGCCCTTCCATTAAATTTCTTTTCCTTGGACATCCCCCTGCTGAGGGTCTCAGTAGCACTAGTGACAGGAGGAATGGCAGAGGCCCAGACCAGCTTTCAAAGGTTCTTGGCTTCCAGGATCTACAGGCACTCAGCTTGCACCCTCCCCATCACCAAGAAAAGGATTTGAGATAAAAATACTTGGGAGAAAAATGGGGGAATACTTGGGGGAAATAGAGGGAACTACTCACGTATACACACAAAATAGGATAAAACAGGGAAATCACAAAACTGATTATTTAAAATAATAATAGATGACATAGACTTGATAGATTCAAAAATGTGTTTTATTGGGAAGCTGAGTTGCCCCAATGTAGAACCAAATTCACATGACCAAGGCCACAGCATTGAAAGAAACCAGTGTGATATAAGGGTTAAATTTCAGAAAACAGTTGAAACATGATGTTCTTTCTGCTATGAACATCAAAGTCCATTTATAGCAAAAATAGTTAAAAGAAATTTAAACAGAGTTACAACTGTCAATATTTACTCTTTTGCAATATATGTATTTCCTCTTGTTACCTCAGCAGCAAATGATGAGCTGATAGTGATTTTCTAACAGCAAGAGAAATAGCATCTCCTGTAGCAAAATGGATGGTAACCATGGCAACCGTAGCCAGACCTGGAACCACAGCCGTAGCCATAGCCATAGCTTGACCTATCGCCACAACCAGAGTTCAGATCTGTCCCCATAAACTTCATGGGAAACTCTCCAGAAACAGCAACTCATGGTGTTAGGAGGTGAATGTTAGTAAGTTCCAAGCAGGTGCTTCAAAAAGCCTGAATGTTCCCCACATCCAAACCTTCCCACATCATCAGTGACAGGTGTGACACCTGAGTTGGCTCGTTCAGACACATACCAATTTGCTTCAAAGAAACTCATTTTACTAGACACTCCAATTTTCTTAGGAAGTTTCTTTTTAATTTCCTGTCACCCAGGGTTTGTCTCTAGCTAATAATGAAGCTAGGACACAATTGCCTTCTTTCTCATCACTCCTATTCTATTAAGAACATATCTCACATGTGACTCATGACCCTAGATAGACCAAAATATGTTCCATCCTCTAATTAAATTCAGTGGTTGTGAAGTTGTGTGTGTGTACATGTATGTATGTAAATATATATGTATATATATAAATAATAATCTTACCTAATAGTGACAATGGTAGTGTTATTATTCTCATTTCACATAAAACAGTACTGAAATTTAAAATAAAAAAGTGACTTGACCAGAATCACACCACTGTGTAATGACAGAAATATAACTTAGTCATCACACTCCAAATCTTATATTTTTTGTGTTTGATCACAAGAAGAAAGGCTCGGTCCAATAAATCAGATTTTGCCAAAACGTCAAAATGTCAATAATAGGATTTCACAAATTATGAATATCTATTACTATTTGGGGGGGGCTAACATCATTTCTTACACTTCATTTTGACCTTCGTAGGTTTATACAAATGAAACACAAAATTTTAATGCTGCCTTCTATGAGTTACAAGTCTTCCTTAATGAGAAAGGTACCATTATCACTTGCCCATCCAGTAACAATCATGTAGGTTTTATCTCTTGAGGTCAGAATTGCCTATTGTTCTTAATCCTGAAACAATAATAAAGAAAAAGTAGGGCCTAGTGAGAATGAGTATGTTCATTTTTATTTACTTTTATTTTTTCACTTAATTTTTTTATTAAATCATAACTGTACATTAATGCATTTACGGAGTACAATGTGTTGATTTTATACACAATTTGGAATTCTTACATCAAACTGATTAAGATAGCCTTCACCTCACTTACTTATTATGTTAAGACATTTATACTTTACTCTTAATACATTGGACATGTACCAGTGCAATATGCACCATAGGTGAGGGCCCACTGATTACCCTCTCTCCACTCAACCTCCTTCCTTCCCTCCCCCTCCTCTTTCCTCCTTCATCCTGAATTCTTCTTAGTAAAGTATCTCAAGAACAAAAAGTATGCAATGTACTCAGTACTATTGTGAATCCAATATATAATCACCCACACTTTCATATGAAAGGTAAAACACAATTATAGAGAATAAGTATGTTCAAAAAAAATCAATGTTTAAATTCTGTGTCTAAGTATGTGTAAGAGTGCAGTAAATTTATTCAAGATCTTGTAAAATTAAGGCATAAAGTAAAGTTATCTTAGATTTAGACTTCCATCATTATTGTCTATGCCCATTCCTCTTCCCCCACAAAATCCACAATACATAGTCATCCTTTAAAATTTCATGAATTCTTCCACATAGCAAATTTTTCCCTATCTTCTCCTCAGACAAGTTTAGAATCGTATTTACTTGAACAAATTTCACTGGATTCTTCACTAGTCAGTCACTAAATACTAAATCAATCCAATGTGTCTATTAAGAGCAGGTCGTACACCTGTATGTAAGTCATAATCAGTGCCAATGGTTTGGTGTATAACCAGTGTGGTTGCACAAGGTCAGTGCTCAGAAAAGGACTCTGTGGTTGGTGTTTAATGCTCTAAAGTCACCAGCTTTATGTCCTTAATACCTTTCTTTATCTTTGAATGTGTAGCACCATGCTTTTTGGAAGTAAAGTCTGTTGGGATGATAGGACATCTGCTGGGGGGAGGCAGGGCTCAGTTCACATGCAGTCTTATCCAGCCACCTCCCGAGAATGGGCCCTTGGTTTCTCACTCCCCTGGAACTGACACCTTCTGCCCTCCACAGGAGCCTTGGCACAGGAATGGAAAAGCTGAGATGGAGCCACTGAGAGGCACTAGTCTCACTCAGCAGGCATTCCCATGACTATGTGCATATGACATTGACTAGAAAACACAGAGCACCACGACAGGTCAAGCCAGCACAGAAAGAAGGATAAAGCTTTCCTTCGGCATGTTTAATAAGAAGTTCCATATTTTCACTTATCACTAGACCCTGCAAATTATGTAGCTGGCTTTGGACAGAATGCCATGGATTGGGAAGATGCAAGTAGCAATAACATGTAATCTTAGACTTTCAACATTCCATGAATATTTTAGGAAGTGGTCCTTGACCCTCTGTCCCCTTCCAGAGCTTACTCTACCTCCCTGCTTCCCCTCATAACTTTCATAGTTTGTTTTGTTTGAAAAATCTCACAATGAAATTTGATACCTAATGTCAGAAGTGTTTGAGTCATGGGTGTGGATCCTTCATGAATGGCTTGGTACAGTTTTCCCAGTAATGAGTGTGTTGACGCCCAAGTTGGTTGCTAAATAGAGCCTGGGACAGCCCCACTCCTGCTTCCCCTCTTGCCATGTGATCTCTGCACACCCCAAACCCACTTGGCTCTCTCTCGTAAGTGGAAGCAGCCTCAAGGCCTCACCAGTAGCACATGCTAGCCCCATGCTTTTTATACAACCTAGGGAATTGTGAGCAAATTAAACCTCTTTTCTTGATAAATTGCCCAGTCTCAGATGTTCCTTTATGCAAGACAAATGGACTAGGATAAAACCAAACTTATTCAATAAATAGGCTATGTCCATAGTGTTGCTGTTCTTTTATCCATTAATTTCCAAACTGATTACAATTCTCCTTCCATCTCCACCACACCATTCTCAGTAAGTCATCAAGGATAGCTCCACTGGCTGGTTACTGAACAGATTTTAGCATTATTTAATATCTCTGAAGCATGTCACAATGTAAACCTTTGTCTCCTTCTTAATTTTTCATTATTTACTTCACAATTTTTCCCACAAAATACAACAGATCAAAAATATATTTTTTTTTATTTTTTTTTATAGAGACAGAGTCTCAGTTTATCACCCTTGGTAGAGTGCCGTGGCATCACACAGCTCACAGCAACCTCCAACTCCCGGGCTTAGGTGATTCTCTTGCCTCAGCCTCCCCAGTAGCTGGGACTACAGGTGCCCACCACAACGCCCGGCTATTTTTCTATTTTGCAGTTCAGCCGAGGCCAGGTTTGAACCTGCCACCCCCGGTATATGGGGCTGATGCCTTACTCGATGAGCCACAGGCGCCACCCCAAAGTATATATTTTTTAATTACAACTCTCCTTGTCTTATCATACTATATTTTAAAATATCATCCTCTCTCTCTTAAATTGATCTATATTAAGATTTAATTATTTTATTATAAATAGGATATCTTAATTAATATTTCAATAACAAATAAAACACACATGACCAAATGCTGAAATAATAAACAAACCCTTGTCCAGCTTTACTACATAGTGCCTGGAGCATTTTGTATAATAATTTATTACCAAAAATAAATTCTCAACAATATGTCAGTTGGCTTGGCATCATGGCAGAGTTTGGAGTTTGTTAAGTATTGGCTGTTAAATACTTCTGACCTAGTATCATCATTACATATAGTAGATCCGAAGAGTAGCATTACACTATACTAAGTATACATTTTCCCTTAAAGAAACCCACCAGTAAATGCCCACATTGCTAAGTTGAGATCCAGAGTTCACTCTCCAGACTTCTTTCAAACAAGATGACTTACAAGCCGTTTAACAAAGACTTGCAACAAAAAGATAACTAATTCCCCCTAAAAAATCCATTCTGTTGAAAAATAATTCAAACTGTTAAAGAAATCCTAATGTGCCCCAGAGTTTCTCAGCATTCAACAGGGCACATTTGCTAGTGGAAATACTGTCTTTACTAGGTTCTGCTCATCTGCCCTTTAGTGAATTTTGAGCCAACGCTCTTACCTAATATGGTCTTTTCTGTTCTAAGTTCTCAGCTGATATGACAAGACCTGCCATATCAGCTGAGAACTGAGCTGATATTACCTCTTCTAGCCAGGTCTCCAAGTCACCCCAGACTCTATGACTATTTACAAGAGAAACCTGGAACTGCCTCTTCTAACCTGATTACTTTGTCCATAAGAGGGTGTCTTATTGATTCCTTCTCCCTTCTCTGGTCTATAAGGTCATTTCTCTAATAACCTTAAAGCCTACTTACATTCATCCTTCAAGGATGAACTTGATTCTCCCCATCATCTCTGATTCTGATACCTTTCTCTTGATATTTTCCAAAACACCCTGTGTATGTTATCTGATCTGTGTCATAAGCTGCCAGGGTACTGGTACATTACCTCATTGGGGGAAAAAATTAATAAATATTTCTATCTTAGTCAATTTCAAGCTACCAATATGATGACACCAATTGTGGACTTGGAAAGAGCTAACACTTCCCAAGCTAGGACAAGCTACCACACCACTGCAAGAGAGGCATCTTAGAATGGCATGTAAACACATGGGTCCTGGCTTCAAATTTTGATTCTACTACAAGCCCTAACATCTTGGAAAATTTACTGAGCATCCTTCTGCCTCCGTTTCCCCAACTTAAAATGAATATAATGATAGTGTCTACCTTTAAGGGTTGTGAAGAGAATTTGAGTTAATGTCTATAAATCACTCATAATAGCATCTTGTCAATGGCAAGTGCTATTTAGGAGATTTTATTTTTAACATAAAATGGAACACATGATCTCCTTATCTCTCCCATACAGAAGAGTTTAAACTCCTTGGAGTCTAGAATTTTACCTTATACTATTAAATTCACCATCTCCAGTAAATCCCATCATGTCATATTTTATGTATCGTTGATGAATGACTGTGGATAGTTCAGAATCTAAAATAGAGAGTGGCCCAGAAAAAGTGAATTTTTGTTGTTCCTCAAAACATTACTACACAAACACACAGACTCACTCTCACATTTTATCTTACTCTGACTTTGGAACTCTAATTTAGTCAATGCCAAAGGATCTTTCTCAACAGTGTGATCAGGTTTTTTTTTTTTTTAATAATTTTATTGAATCATAATTGTGTACATTGGTGTAATCATAGGGCACAATGTGCTTCATATACATTCAGACATATTTTTATCGTACTGTTACAGATAGCCTTCATGGCATTTTCTTGATCACTATATAAAGACATTGATACTCTGCCTTTAATAAGTTTCACCAGTACCCTGCTAAGATGCACCATAGGTGGGTTCCCACTAATTGCCCTCCCTCCACCCAGCCTCCCCCCTCCCCTCCCCTCCCTTTCCCCTTTCCCTGTATTTCTGTGCTATAGTTTGGTTTTAGCCTTCATATGAAAGCTATAAATTAGCTTCATATTAGGGCTCAGTACATTATCAGGTTTTTAAAACTACTTAATACTGTTTGATTCCTGCCTCCATTACAGAAATTTTCTTTCCTACTAATATATCCAGCAGCATCATTCTCCTCTAGTCTCTGTATTCAAAGGCACTCTTTGTTCACAGAATCCCAGAGATTACAATGAGAAAAAACTTGAGGGTGCAGTAAGTTTTGCCCCTCTCTTGGACACCGGAATTGCATTCACAATATGTCATCAACTGGGGACTCGAGCATGCTTTAATTAATACCTTCAATGCAAGACATGGCACCAGAACAAAACAAAACAAAAATTAATACCTTCAGGACAGGGCAGCCCAAAATATGGCAAATCCACTTTTCAGAGAGAAATAATTATTAGAGGAATTTCTTAGATTGAGAAGTCTGATCCATTGAATCTTCCATTTATTCATTCTGATTATGGTCTCTTGAATTGGACAAAGCAAATCAAATATGGTTATCTGACATTTTTCAACTACACAACTCCACTGACAATGTTTCCGGCCCCAATGTTTAAACTTGTAAACTACAAAAAAACAACTTTATTTTTTTCTAGTGCGGTAAACCATCCATGCTTTCACTTTCCAATGCTTACTTCAATACTTCAATTTTCTATATCTTCCTTTTCTGTTACTTTATCTTTATGGATCTAATTATGGCTTGTTTTCCAGGTAAAACACTGTGATTGGCTCACGAAATTCATGTGTATCTTCTCTAAGATACAGAATATCATTACCACTGCTGTTTTCTTATGACCATTAAATTACAGTAGAATACATATATAGAGAAAAAGAGGATCACTCCAGGAGTATTTTTTTTCCCTTTTGGTAAAGAAAATACCAAATATCAATAATGCCTGTGCTAAACACAAAGCCTCAAGTTCTTGGCCATTAGTTTAAATTGCTTATAATTAAGTCATGTTTGGTAGATTTCAATCATTTTTATGCTTAAAAATTAGCTGACCATCATTATTCCTGAAGCCAAGCATTGTTCTACATTTGTTTATCACCTTTCTTCACTCTCAAGTAATTTTATAATGTCACATATTTTACTTAATTCTGATGGCTAATTAATTTTTTTAATAGGCAACAAGCTGTTATTAAACAGATACAATATATTAAATGGCATACCATGGTCAACAGGAATTTAAAAAGCCTCCTAGGATTCCAGTCACTAGTGTTCATGCTTTTGTGTAATCTCCTCACCTTGAGTAGAAGTGGCAGGACCTGTAACATCCTTCTAACCAGTATAATATGGTAGAAGTGGGGGGATATATGGTATCCCACCATCTCCATGATTATGTGACTTCTTAAGGCAACAGCAAAGAGATTTTCTGTCAATGGTTTTACAAGTAAATAATACATGAATTAAGAAAGCAATTACTTTACCTGTTATTTTTATACTAATTTTAAATCTCATATGCAAAGTAAAGATTCAAAGACAAATCTTAATTAAAAACAAAACAATAATTTGCTGGAGTTATAACTTTGCTGCAGTTTTCATCATTTTGCTTTTTGTTTGTTTTCTTATAAAGTCTATGTCTGCTTTGAGTGCAATGATTTTTTTCTTGTTTACTCACATTGTCTATCTGTAGGCAATAACTGGTGCTGGTAGGCTTTTATTAATTTTGTCCTAAATTTAATGGAATAGAATAGAATAGAATCAGATTGTATATAAGAAGTTAATTCCTGCAGTAATGTCTAAGATAAATTTGACAAAAGAAAGACTGAACTCATGGAGAATATTTATGAAGCTATTGCATCAGATAAAAGGCCAAGAATTTCTGGCCAAGAGCAGTTGAAATGGACCTCCAAAGAAGGGATAGTAGTTATAAGAACACAACAGAATTTGGCAAGAGATTGGCTCTGGTAGTGAAAGAAATGGAGGAACAGATGATGATGTTAAATTTACAGATCTTTGCAACTTGGTAATGATGTCATGTTAATACTTTTTATCTCCTTTTCTTTATGGTTAAGATGATGCTACTCTCTACAGGTAAACTCTGTGGGATCAAGGAAAGATTCCCACAAAACGTGGTGAGAAAATGACCCAGTTTACATTATTTGGCAATAACAGTGATTAAAATGAGTAACGAGAGCTCTGATATTCATCTCCGCTAGGTGTTACTCACCCACAAGAAGCTCATAAAAGCAATGATCTACTTAATAACTTTATACCTTTGGCTAATGTTGCAACCACCACAATCCCTTATTATAAATACAGTTTGTAGTCTCTATTTCATGTATTTTGTCACCCCAGTGTAACAGCAAGTGGAGTAACTATGACTGTGTTTAATGAAGGCCCACCTAAATGTTCCTATTAGGAGTGAACATACCAATTTTTTTTTAATAATTTTATTGAATCATAATTATGTACATTGGTGCAATCACAGGGCACGATTCATATACATTCAGAAATATTTTGATCATACTGTTACAGATATCCTTCATGGCATTTCCTTGAACATACCAATTTTATATCAGGCAATTTCTTTCTCAGAAGCTCTGTATCAGCAAAAGTGTGTAACTGGTTAAATGTCAGGGGTAACATGAACTCCATTGATAACTGATCATTACTTTTTTGAAATTATAGGAGAATCCCAAGGAAACCAGTGTTGGGCTATGCTCCTAACTTGTGCAGAGCAGAAGCCTGAGGAAGCGCATGCCTGTTGGCCTGAGTCGTGCCAATACTGATGTAGAAAAGCAAGGAATACTTCTTTACAACTACTAAGACTGTGTGTGCAACCCCCAGCACTATAAGATTTGGATCAAATGACAAACCATGTGTGAAATATGACACTCAGGATATATTTTATACCAATTACACAATTTAGCTGACCTTTTCAAGGGATGAGAACCATAGTCACATACTCTATGTGATTTTGAAAGGACAAGGAAACCTTCTCAAAGAAGATAATATGTGCCCCTATAGGTCATAGAAAGCATTGCATGCACATGTATGCACAAACCCTTGAAAAGACTCAGAACTAGACTCTAAAATAGGTAGTTAAAGGATTCTTGATTGTTCCGTCTAAACTATTTATGACTCTTAGTGAACTAGACCAATTTTTGATTAAATATAAGTTATTATAGGCTCAGAGTTTGTATGACTATCTACAGTTTCAACAGTAACACTCAAGTCAGGAGATCATTGGTTCCTATTTAGATTAATTACAGTGGCTAAGGGGTTTTAGGTCAAAATAGAATAGTTCAAATGATAGATATGGTGCCCCCAAAATGACAAAAGACTATGTGACCTAGATTTTTAATATTTTCACGATAAAATTGAAATAATTCATTCAAACCCAACTTTTCTTTTTGAAAGACCCAGAATTTAGAAAACTTACAAAGAAATTGCAAAGCTACAACTTAATACATTTATAGGATATAATGTGGTTCTTCTGAAATTTTTATCTTGAAGAGAATTAAATTGATTGTCTTTTTACTTAAAAATTGTATGTTGAGGGTGTTGCCTGTGGCTCATGGAGTAGGGCGTTGGCCCCATATGCCAACGAGTTCAAACCTAGCCCTGCCCAAAAACTGCAAAACAAACAAAAAAAATTGTATATTGAAAGAAAACTAAATCAATGTATAAGATGCCTTTCTTATTAATAACTTAATATCAATTATTAATATTATATTATTATTGAACAAATTTCTATTCACCAAGAATAGTTTTAGAAAGAAATTAAAAAGTTAAAAAAAGAGAATTCCTGCATGTAAGAGAGACACAGATAAGTTTAGATATTTGTTTTAAATTTTTTTTAATGTATTTTGGTTTTTTTAGTTATTTTTGAATAGCCAGATTACTTTAACAATAAGAGGAATCAAACAGACTAAAATTTTTCAGGAATTTAGAAAAATGTATAAATAGCAAATTAAATTATTTTCTATATTACAGAAAATATAACCAATGATTACAAAAGGAAACTTCCTAAGAATATAAGAATAAGTTACTAAGTATGAAATGTCTGATTTCCTTAAGTACTAAGTTTGACCAATTGATATCTCTGAAATATCACTTTGATGTTTTTTGTTTGTTTGTTTGTTTTTGTGTGTGAAGGTACATTCTCATTTTTTTAAGCACATGTTTGGACTTGTGATTATCTTTCAAATTTTTTTAGAGCAACTTTTGTGAATTCAGGGATAAGTTAAAAATTTTTGTTATTCTTGAATATGATTCTGTGTGTCATGGAACCAATGCAGGAGAGACAGCTCAAAATGTCAACAAAGTGTGTAAAAGGATGTAACCAGTGAACACACAGTACATCAAAGATTTGAGAACTTCCATTCCAGAGATTTTAATCTTGAAAATGAGCCATTTGGGCAACCTGAGGCCAAGGTGTATATGATGACCTAAAAGCTTTAATGGAAGTGAATCCATCTCAACCTATGTGTGAATTAGCAGCAAGGTTTGACATTACTTTTCCAATAAGACTGGACCTTTAGAAACAAATCAGCAAGGTAAAGAAACGTAATAGATGGATTCTGCATGAATCACACGAGGATCAGAGGATAAATCATCTCAAAGCTTCCTTTCTTTGCTGTCACAGCACAAAGGTGAACCATTTCTACACTGCACTGTTATGTGTGATGAAAAATAAATTATTTCCGACAATTACAAGTATTAGTGATATTGGTTGAACAAAGACAGAGTGCCTAATTTTAGTTCTTTGAGGCCAAAACACAGACCAAAATTGAATACTTATCAAAAAATGTTAATGGTATTTGTCTGGTGGTCCGGCCTTGGTATCATCCTCTACAGTGTCATGAAACCGGATCAATCAATTCCAGCAGATGTCTACTGCAACCAATTGAATAAAATGATAAAGATGTTTATGATGGAGCAACCTAGATGGTCAACAGACAGGCCAGTCCTCTTGCAAGACAAGGCTTGACCACATGTTGTACAAACAATGCAGTTCAAACTACAGAGGCTAGACTTGGAAGCGCTCTGTCATCCACCATATTCACCAGACCTTGCACCAACTGATTACATCTGGCTTTCTTCCGGGCTTTAAACCACTTCCTGCAAGGAAAAATAATCAACTCTGGACAAGCTATAGAAAATGCCTTTTGTGATTGCATCACCACTCAGTCTCCAGGCTTCTTTGCTGCTGGAATAAATAAGCTACCACGGAGATACAAAAACTATGTTGATAGTTAAGGTACATACTTTCATTAATTTTGAAATATAATAAATGAAATTTTTATTTGAAATTGGACATTTCATATTTAAGGACCTAACTGTTGAATTGTATGCTCTTATAAGCAAATAACAGTATTTCTGATCTTTTACTTCTTCATGTCTCTTGATCTGTCTGAAATATTTCTACTGTAAATGAATTGATACACTTGTCAGAGGAATTCTTTTTAATAGAAATAATATTTTTATTTCCTTCCCTATGTCACTAGCAATATTTTCTTTCTCTCTCTCTCTTACTTTTTTTTTTTTTTTTGAGACAGTCTCACTTTGTCACCCTTGGTATAGTATCGTGGTGTCATAGCTCACAGCAACCTCAAACTCTTGGACTCAAGTGATCCTCTTGCCTCAGCCTGCTGAGTAACTGGGACTACAGGTGTCCACCACAATGCCCGCCTACTTTTAGAGACAGGGTCTCACTCTTGTTCAGGCTTGTCTCGGACTCATGAGCTCAAGCAATCCACCTGCCTCACCCTCCTAGAGTGCTGGAATTATATGTGCGAGTCTCTGCTCCTGGTTCTCATTAACAAGATTTTATCTCCTTCACCTAGTTTTAAAAATTTGAATTATTAATTACTTCAGCCAATAAATATCATAATATGAGCTATTTATTATATATAAGGTTAATTGAAACAAATACAAAACTATACCTGTCTTTGGCAATTCATATAATAATCCAGCTCTTAGAAAAGTCTGGGTTTTTCATTAATTTGCCTAAGAAAATATTCAGACTTTGTCTTCTCATGATCATCTTGATCATTTTTATGAAAAAAATTTTAAAATAAACACCTTTTTCAAATATTTAAACATTTGATACATAAGTTCCTACATTTACTAAACTTTCTAATTTTCAATTATTTGCCATGATGAAAAAGATAATCAGTTGGAAGATGTGTTGTGATCTAGTAGCCACAACACCCCCCTTTGCTGATGAGCCCCTCAGGCCATTGATTAATGCAATCAATCCAGTACTGGACCATTACATCTGATTAAGCACTCCCTGATTTTATTGGCAGTTTAAGAACTCCTGCCTAATGCTGAGGAGGGAATCTAGAAACATTAAATCTCATTTATCTTTCTTTTTTTCAGGAGGGAAAACTTCATTTGGTATTCATTACACACCAGAGAAAGGGAGATCTATGGAGCCAGAGACATTAAAGCATATAGGCATGCAGAAGAAGAATAAATAAAAGGAAAATATCCTACAAATGTGCAGGGTTATACCTAGTGGCCTTCACTGCTGAGTCAGGTGATCTTTCCACAGAACTCCTTGGGAAACCAGTAACAAAGTCAGTAAGTAAGTACTGTAACAAGGTCTCCACTCCTTGCAATTCTGGAAAAGCCATATTATTTAGTAGTCTTTCCTGATTTCCTCTGTAAGTGTCCCGGGAGTGGCACAAGAAATAGGAGCTTCTGTGGGAAACTAGAGAGATCCAAATAACATGAGAACATAAGCAAAAGAAAAGGAAAGTAGCCAAGGACCAAGAACGATGTGAAGCATCCCAACACTGGATGTAGGAAAAATAAACTCTTATAAAATAAAAATAGAAATGAACTAGTTCATAGTGTCTTAAATGGTGTAGCGAATCATTATGGATTCTCCTGTGGCTTGTTGAAATGTCTCATCCTTTCATCACCTGCCTCCTCTGGCTAATAGGAATGAAGGTGCTATGTGTGTTCATTTACAATTTTCTGAGTGGACCATGTGTTTTCATTCTCTTGGATATAGAGGTCGTTGTTGAATTGCTGGGTCATACAGTAACTTTGTGCTTAAACTTCTGAAAAATTTCCAGATTCTTTTTTCAAGCACCTGCACCATACATTCCCAAGAGCAGTGTATAAGGATTCCGTTTTCTCTACAACTTCACCAACACTTGTATCTGAATTTTTGATTCCAGTCACCCTAGTGGGTGTGAAGTAATATTTCACTGGGAATTTGATTTGAATTTCTTTGATAATGATGTGTAGCTTATTTTCATCTATTTACTATGTCAGTCATACATCTTCTTTGGAGAAATGTCTATGCAAATGATACACATATATTTGAATTGGATTACTTTTCGTGTATTATTGAGTTATAAGAGTTCCTTATATATTGTAAAAGTCTTTTATAAGATATATAATTTACAAATAGTTTCTCCCATTCTGTGGGTTGTCCCAATAATGTCCATTGAAGGCAAAAGGTTTTGAATTTGATAATATCCAATGCATTTATTTTTTCTTTCATCACTTATACTTTAATTATTATAAATAAGAAGTCTGTGTGTAATGGTCAGGAGGATTTATGAGTATATTTTCTTCTAAGAGTTTTATAGTTTTAGCTTCTATATTAAAATTTAGGATAACTATTGAAAGTTAATATTTGTGTATGACAAGAATATGGTATCCAACTTTATTCTTTTGCAAGTAGATATTCAGTATTCCTAGCACTAGTTGTTGACTTGAATACTCTTTTGTACCTATAAAAAGTATATATTGGCACTGGCATTCACAAAATATTCAGCTTATAAATGTGAAAATATATTTTATATAAATCTTATTATATGAGTCTTATTATATTTTGCAATTTTAATTCATTCAATTATTCACTCTTTTATATTCATTCAATGACTATTGGATTTAGTGCAGAGGACTCAAGATAAATGTGCAATTCTTTATAAAATTAAAACATAAAAATTAGCATTTTGATACTTTTTTTCCATTTTCCATTTATTTATTTATTTATTTTTTTAGAGACAGAGTACCACGGCATCACAGCTCACAACAACCTCAAACTCCCAAGCTTAGGTGATTCTCTTGCCTCAGTCTCCAGAGTAGCTGGGACTACAGGTACCCACCACAATGCCCGGCTATTTTTTATTGCAGTTTGGCCAGGGCCAGGTTCAAACCCGCCACCCTCAGTATATGGGGCTGGTGCCTTACTCACCAAGCCACAACCACCACCTGTTTTATTTTTTTTAAAATTGCTTTGGATTCATTGAGGGTACAAAGAATTAAGTTACACTGATCGCGTTTGTTAGATAAAGTCCCTCTTATAATTGTGTCCCACTCCCAAGAGTTGTGCCATACACTGTGACTCCCTCATTTTAATATTTTTAAAGCGTATTAAAACTATGTCCTAGAATTATATGATAATTACTTATGTAGTGAAATAAGCATGAACTTAGAAATTGGAAACTTGTGTTGAGACATCAGCCATCCCTATGTGAAATGAATTCACTGATATGCAGTTTTCTCTTTTTGAAAATAAGGTAAGGCCAATCTCACCCATTTCGTTAGCTGATTGTCAAGATAGAATGGGATATTTTGTGCAGAAGTATTTTATACTAAAAAGTAAAGGCAATACAAATTTTCATCATTATGATAAAAAAGTATACATACATAAATTTGTTCCACAAAAACATATTGAGTTCATACATGCTGGTCAATGCCCTAGGGCTGGAGATACAGAGATGAACAAGAAATGAGATGAAATCTCTCACCTTAAAGAACTTCCAGTTAAAAGAGGGCTTTCGGGATCTTGCTGACTACACATTTAGACTTTGTGCCTTTTTATTTTTTTTTAATAATTTTATTGAATCATAATTATGTACATTGGTGCAATCACAGGGCACGATTCATATACATTCAGAAATATTTTGATCATACTGTTACAGATATCCTTCATGGCATTTCCTTGATCACTATATAA
>CAUYON010152989.1:0-17889 GCA_963573935.1 Arctocebus calabarensis | reverse complement strand
TTCTTTCTTTCTTTCTTTCTTTCTTTCTTTCTTTCTTTCTTTCTTTCTTTCTTTCTTTCTTTCTTTCTTTCTTTCTTCCTTCCTTCCTTCCTTCCTTCCTTCCTTCCTTCCTTCCTTCCTTCCTTCCTTCCTTCCTTTCTTCCTTCCTTCCTTCTTTCCTTCTTTCTCTCTTTCTTTTTTGAGATAGAGTTTCATTTTGTTGCCCTCAGTAGAGAGCTGTGGTGTCATACCTCACAGCAACTTTAAACTCTTGGGCTCAAGTGAGTCTCTCGTTTCAGCCTCCTGAGTAGCTGCGACGCAGGTACTCACCATACTGCCTGGTTGTTTTTAGAGAAAGGGTATTGGTCTTGCTCCGGCTGGTCTCAAACTCCTGACCTTGAGCAATCCCCCTATCTTGGCCTCCCAGAGTGCTAGGATTACAAGCTTGAGCCTCCATGCCTGGCCTTCCATTGTGATGTTTTCATGCCATCCTTTTTGGAGTCAGGTTCAATTAATAACTGTTATATATCTACAACTTCCCAGACAATGTGAGGTCATTTACATGCTCTATCTCATTAAGCCTTAGAAAATAACAATGCAAAGACAGGAATTATTTTCCCTATGAAATAGGGAAAGAAATTAAGGATCAGAAAAATGTAATGACTTACTCAATAGTGTGACCTGAAAAAAAATCCCAAAGCTGAAATTTCGTATCTGGTCTTCAGAACTGAATTTATGATTCATTTCTTCTTTCTTTTTATTTAAAAATTGAATTGGTTTAGAATCTTAATATGTTTCAAAGACCATGTATATGAACACAAGTATTCTTAATGGGCATTATTTCACAATATCCTTTAGCATGGCAGTAACTGCAGAAAATGAGTCTTTCAGCATAAGTTATAGTTGAAGATCATTATGTATAGGGAGATTTCATTTTATAAAAAACAAAATTGTCCTTCAAACTGCAAGCATTTAAATTTTAATGTGCTAATTTTAATTAAGTTTAATTAATGCTGCTGATCTTGGTAAACTTAAAGAACTTCAAATGACACCCCCAGAAGCTCTGAAACATCTTTCTTACTTGTCAAAATCTACCTTTTGGCTGAATCTCAACTCATGCCTCAACAGAAATTGCTTACTTTTTATTCTTTCTGAATCCATGCTATCATTTATCCATTTGTTATATAAAATCCAATTTGGAATTGGATCTTTGTCCAATACTTTGGATTTTAAAATCCAATTTGTAATTGGATCTTTGTCCAATCAGAAAGAGAGGGCAAGCAAGGGGAGGGGGGCAAATGAGCTCTGTGATCATTTGTTATCTTCAATAGTGCAAGTGAGTTCTGCTGCTCTCCCAACTCATAGCCAGACTGTGTTTTCTTGGAGGTTTTCTTCAATTCATTGTCAATCTTGTTACTTACACACTTATCACAATTGGTGCTTCAGGGATAAAGGTTTAAGCCTCACTCCAACCTGGGAAAATTAGCATTGAGGGGAAAAAACCTGAGAGCATCGGATCTGATCCTATAGGGTTTCCAGATCCTATTTCTGGATTCTTGAAAAATACAGAGTAGATACCAACATAGATGCCCTTTAAAATTCTGGATCATAGAATTCTTAGTAAAGTATCTCAAGAATGGGAAAAAAATACCCAATGTACTCACTACTATTCTGAAATCAGTATATAACCACCCACACTTTCATAGGAAAGATGAAACATAATTTTAGCCCAGAAAGAAGGAGAGAGGAGGAGGGCAAGGAGAGGGGGAGACAACTGGAGGGAGGGTAATCAGTGAGACCTCACTTACTATGTACATTGCAAGTGTACATGTCAAATATATTAACAGTAGAGTATAAATGCCTAAACACAAAAAATAATAAATAAAAATAAAATTCTAAATGGAAGCAGAGCGTGGAGATTGATCTTTCAGATGTGAGGTGACAGAAGCTATCAGAGCCAGGAGCTTTAGAGTGTCCTACGTTGAAAGCTTTAGAGAACTTGGAAGTATGCAGTCTGAGGTGAAACACTTCCGAAAATTTTCTTGCAATTGCCTGGACCCTTGACTAAGTCTCTTACTATTTCCAGGCATCAACATGACTCCTGACTCTGTGACTTTACTCGTCTTTTCTCCAGGGTCATGTAACTGTGTCTTCCTACCTGTTACTCAAGATGAGCAATGTCTGTTCTTACCTGGCCCCAGTCTCGCCACCTGTATACCAGAGCTCAGTACTCTACACCTTTTCAAGAACTTAGATCTAGGAATTCCCCATTTATATCATGTTGTCTCTGTCTAGCAAAAAACCCTCCATATGAAATAGAAACAAAACTTCTCTTGATTTCATTTCCCTTGCCAGCTTTCAAGTCATTTCTTTCTATATATAAAAATTATTTAAAGCATTGTTCATACTCATGATGTTTAATTCTTCAGCTCCTATTTTCTTTTAAATTTAAAATTTCTAAATGTAGACTATAAATGCCTTCATACAGTGATTAAAAGGCCATGAAGGCTATGTTAAATAGTTCAATATTTCAGATTGTATATAAAGTCAGCACATTGTGCCCCATGATTGCACCAATGTACACAATTATGATTTAATAAAAATTAAAAAAATTTACACCTATCAGGCTTTTACTTCCAGTAGCAGTTTTCAATTGCTTTCCCAACCCACCCTTTTCTAAACCCAATGGTAAGTTCTATTCCTCATGTTGCATGTCTTATGAGTAGAATGATGAATTTCTTTTTCTATACTAACTTACAGATGCTAAACTCCCCTAGATCTCTTCCTGTATCACTCATAATTAATTTTTTTAGTCTTATTGTTGGTTTCCCCTCTTTATCCCCATGAATTCTAACTTTTTCTCCAGTAAATACCTTTCTCTTAAACTCTAGGCACATACTTGCAATTGCTTTTTTAGGTACAGCATTTAACTTGCCAGAAATAGACTCTGGGAAATATCCTGTCTTCTATATAAACCTGCTTCACCTTCACCTACAGTCTTTCCTATCTCAGTGGTGGTGAGTCCACCTCTCACTTGTTCAGTTCAAGTTCAATCTTCAAGTTGACTTCTCTTTTATTATGTATGCTACAAACAAGCTATTAGAAAAATCCTGTTGGTTTTACCCTGGAATATATTCATCTCTTGCATTCTCTATGGGAATACTCTAGGTCCAAGTCACCATCATGTTAAACCTGAGCTATTCCAGTAGCTGCCTAACTGGTCTCTGCACTTTATCCCTGGCTCCCCTTCAGTGTCTTCTCATCACAACAGCCATAAATAGCCTTTTAAAATATAAGTTGAACTATGTCCTCCTTCTATTCCAAAGTGACATCTATGTAATTCTGAGCAAAAGCCAAGGTCTTGGCATTTTACAGTAGAAGTAGTGGTTATTTCATAATAACTGTTATCTATGGCACAAATTAGACATTTACTTATTATGAAAAGGAAAAGAATAAGTGTTCCTTTAAGAAAATTTCAAAATTTTTGTAGTGAAAAAGAAAGCTTAGGTAGAATGGTACATTAAAGGCAAAAATGAAAATAAATTAAACATTTTAATATAGTCAACTAAATAAGCAAATATCAAGCACCTGCCATACATAAAACAGCATGTTAGATAACTTGGGGATTAAAATACAGGAATTAGGTTTATAAGGACTCATGTTCAGTTGATTTGTGACAATGTGGGGTATAAGTGCCAACACCCCACACAGTCAAATTCCAAGCACAACTTTTGACCTACCCCAAAGTTAACTACTGTTGGTCAGAAACCTTACTGGAACATAAATAATTCATTAACACATATATTTGTATATTCTGTGTATTATATACTGTATTCTTAGAGTAAACTAGAGAACATTAAATATTATTTATCATACCAAGGAAAAGAAAATACATTGACTATTCATTGTGTGGAAATGAATCAACATAAGGGTTTTGATTGTTGTCATCTTAACACTGTGTAGGCTGTGAAGGAGAAAAAAGAGGATGGGTTGATCTTGCTGTCTCAAGGTGGTGGAGGCAGAAGGAAACCTGAGTGTAAGGGGACCCATACAGTTCAAATTCGTGTTGTTCAGGGGCTGGTTAGGGATGCATATTCATACAGGCACCTGTGATATATATGGGTGATTTTTGTAAGTCAGATTGTGATCATGCTTTAATAACGTATAACCCTAATGGAGTAAAGATTAGGATCCGAGAATGGATTAAGATTACATGTTCTAAACTTTGGGTGAAATTTAGACAGGCCTTGTTGTAAGAAAGGGTATTGTTGCTGAAGAAAGACATCAAATGGGGAAGTAAAAATAATAGAAATTACAAAAAAGGGAAAAAATATTTCCAACATACTTAAGAATATTTAGGATAACATCGGGATAAAGTACTTAGTTGGGAGTGGGGCAAAGGGAAGTAATGTGTAGGTAACAGAGACATAAGATTTGGAAGAACTGAGGGATGTTAATGCAGGATCTTGAATGTCAAGCCAAAAAATGTATAGGTTTTTCCATATTCCAGGGAGAACCATTAAAATTGTTGAGGGAGTGCCTTATTTGATTCACAGCTTTAGTTTAATTAACCCAATTATAATTTATTAAACATCCAATCTGTCCTTATTACTGTCCCAGATAGTTTGATATTCATAAAAATTCATTTAGTCTGTTTGACAAAAATACAACCTCTGGACCTCTGTTCAGATATAATCTGGTAGGTCTGGTGTGCGTGGGTCCCAGATATCTACATTTAACACAAACCCATGAGTGATTTTTTGGGGCAGTTGGTGTGAAGACCCAATTTGTTAAAATACTGACGCACAGCATACAAAGTGATAGAATCTTTGTTAAACTTGTGCTCTTTTGTAGAATATATTTTAATTTGAGAATGAAGATCTCTAGTCCTAATGTGCAAAGATGAAAACACTTCAAAAGTATGTGATACGGCTCAGCGCCTGTGGCTCAGCAGGCTAAGGTGCCAGCCACGTACACCTGAGCTGGTGGGTTCAAATCCAGCCCGGACCTGCCAAGAAAAAAAAATAACAATGACGGCTGCAACCAAAAAAATGGCCGGGCGTTGTGGCGGGCGTCTGCAGTCCCAGCTGCTTGGGAGGTGGAGGCAAGAGACTCACTTGAGCCCAGGAAATGGAGGTTGCTGTGAGCTGTGATGCCACAGCACTCTGTCCAGGGTGACAGCTTGAGGCTCTGTCTCAAAAGAAAAAAAAAAAGTATGTGATACTGACATAAAATATTTCTTGATGTGTGATTTGTGATTTGTAATTTTTATGAAGTAAAATATATCAGTTTGTTTCTTTCACAAATTTATACTTAGAAATTTGCTGTGCCATTTATCTTTCCAAAAGCCTCTGTGCCTTATGGATAAATTTATATTAAAATTTTCCATGAAAAAAATCTTTTTTCTGTAAGGTGGAAAATAATGCTCTAATTCATGTCTTGTCTTGCAACCCACTAATTTCCCCAAACATTTGTTACACATAACATCCTTTTATAATATATTTGCTTTTTTTTATTAATTATATTCCCCATAAGATGTTAGGTAAAAATTAGTGTGGAGCTATAAATCACAGTGATATATAATTGGCTCTTAAAAAAAATTATAAAGCCTCACAAAATTGAATAACAGTAAAATGAACATCAATGTGCTCCTCTCTCAGATTCGACAACTCTGTTCTCTGCTTGATTCCAGTACCCCAGGACATCCATTTATCTCATAAAGAAAGGAAGGAAGACTTGAATCCCCAGGAGAGAATAGAATCATAAAACTATATTTATCTAGACCTTTCTTCAGCAATGAAAGACACATTACAAACTAGCTGTGTACTTTGGGAATTCTTGTGGCCTGGTATCACGTAAGCATCACTGAAATCTGAATTTAGAGCTTTATAATTCTAGACCAGGTTTTGTTCCTTACTCTCCCCATAACCAATAATCAAGTCATTGGTTGTGCATGAACTTCCATTTTTCCTCATTTCTAATGTGGACACAATGATAGGTTAAAGTGGAAGAATGTGTTAGTTCACAGAAAAATACATTTAGGTTAACATCTTTTGAACATTACATATGCTGACTAAATGAAAGGAAGGGAGAGGGAAGGTTGAGAAAGTATAGAGAAATAAATAAGGCATAATACCAAAGTTTTGGCGATAGTAAGACAATAGGAGATGTGACCACAAATTTTAAAATGCAAAGGAGTGAACAAAAGGAAAATATGGTGAAATTCAGGATAATCCAAACATGAGAATAGAACTGGCTATATGATTAATGATAAAAAGCAGGTAGGCAAATCATTGGTTCTTAAATACTATTATTTACTCTTGAGCTATGTTAGAATGCAAAGTATTAAGTGATTTTCAGCAGTGATTTGGTTTGTTGGCAATGTATGTGATGGAACAGGCTGGATAATACTTGTAACACATGATTTTCAAAATATTAAGTAGACAGGAGTGAATTTAGTTTCTAAGTAATGGATGCTTAATACATTTACAATCACTCCCTTCCAGAAGGCAAAGTCGGAGGTATCAATGACAGTACTAAAGATACTAAAAAGAAGATAGAAAAGTGATCAGATCTAAAAGATGGTCAGACAGCATACTGACAGAAGTAGGAAGTTCTGGTTGGCTAATAATGATTGCTCCTTCCTGTCTATTGCCACTGTCTCTGGTCTGATTAGCAAAAAGCACTCTTTATCTGAATTTCTGTTATTCAGTCTACTCTGGTCCTGTAATGTTTGGCTAATTATCAGATTTCAAATATCCAAATCTGTTTCATGGATAGTTGGTGGGTGAATAAGCCCACAGAAAGCATTTTAATTAATTCCCCTTGTTGCAGTGATAAGAAACACAGGATTGAACTTGAGCATTTGTATTGGAGATGTCCAAAATCTTAACACTAGCACATAGATACTTCAGAACAAGGACTACCATCTGAATGCCATTCATGGGTAGAACTTTCTTAGGATAATAAAAAATTAAAAAATGGTAAAAATGCGGATTTCATAGGAGGAAAATTGAATTCAGTCTTTCCACAAACTTACTCTTCATGAGTGCTCTGTGGCAATCTATAGCCTTATCAATTTCCCAAACACCTAAACTTGAAGAACTGCATACCATCTTTGATTTCTTTCACAAGTTAGCAACAATAAGCAGAAATTCTAACCATAGTTATTTAAAAGTGATTGTTGTGCACCATACTACATAATTCTCTTAATTACCTAATTTTTATCCTGGCAAAAATCCTATGAGCAAAGTATTATTAGTCAATTATACAGAAGAAGAAAGCAAGATTGATGAAGATTAAGTGACTTCTCCATGGTTTCCCTGCTATGTCAATCAAAATTAACAGATTTTGATTGTGTATGCACATTTAAGTATACATATACATGTGCACAAAGGGTAGAAAAACATGTTGTGTTATAATATAAATATGTAATAGATGAAATCTAGAAAGTAGGAAATTCTGGAGGTCTTCAATATGTACTTATATTGGAAAGAAATCAAGTAGCTCAAGAATCGATGTAAAATCTGAGAAACCAGATTTGGCAAAGATAAGCAATCAAGGACATATTGGACATAGTGCACTGAGCATTCTCACTGACTTCAGAATTCTCAGCACTGTGGACACTGAATACTTGTTCATTTCTTTGAAATATCTTTCAAAAACCATTTCATCCCACAAAAGTGCAGACTTTTGTGTCTGCACTTTAATATGGGATAAGGCAAACACATAATAAGGCAAACACATTTGCATGTATCTTGCAACCACTCCTAGAAACCCCTCCCATGTTTCTCTGTCCCTCTTATTCTCAATCTACTTCCCTCTACTACTAACTCAATTTTATATTAATCAATTCCTTGAATTTATTCACATTTTATTTTCATTCAAATGTGCATCTCCAGGCATTACAGTTCATTATCTTTTTCATTTTAAAATAATTATATCTGTTATGTTTCTTTTAATTTATAGACCCCCTCTTCATCCCTTTCTTGTCCTTAAAATTCATTTGTTGAGGAGGCAGATCCTTTTGACCTGTAGCATTTCATAAAGTCTGGAATTTGCTGATCCCATATTTACAATATAGTATAGCATGCTGTTGTCATTGCATTTGTTTAATTTAATCCTTTACATTTTACATCTATGTTCTCTTTTTACTTCCACAAAGAAAAAAATTATGAGTCTTAAGGATACAAGAGATGATGTCATTAAATTATCATTTACTTGCCAAAATTATATACACAGATCTTGTAAATTTGGTACTCTCCTAAAGAAATGATTTCTCTGCTGTCAGCTGCTGGAATGCTTCTACAGTTAGACTACACATTTTTGCTGCTAAGCAGATGTTCTTGTTCAGCTTGCATGTTGATGAAACACAACAGAGGAAACCTTTCCAGAATTTTCAGTTGTTGGGGGAAGCTGCACATTTTGTGGCTTGGAAGAGTGGGTGGACTTAAACAGTATATAGCAACCAGATTTGAATCCTGGTTGGAGTGGATTTGTCACAGGTTTAGTGGCTGGTGAGGCAGCCATACTGAGAAAGTATCACAGCCATGAGGCTGCCATTTGTGGGAAGGTCGTGAGAAAGTCTTACCAGGGGCTTAAAGCACAACCATCTTAATTCTGCCTACTGGGATCAGCTGGAGTCAGGGGAACTATGAGACCTATCCCTGAAGGATTCTTGTGAGCTTTAAGATCACAACCTGGAAGGGTCTGAATGCTGAGGAAACAATTAGGCAACCACCAAAGGTAACTAACTTTGAAATAAGGAGCATAGAGGTTGCTGGATGTGCTCTTTGTTGCCTAAAAAACCCCGACAGTGCCACATGGTATCCTGGCAACATTGCAATATATTGTCATTAAGAGTAAGCACTTCTGTTTATTTGGCCACAAGGAAGAGTTTGGCTTTTCTCAGGCTGAGGCCACTTCAAAACTTAAGCTCTGAGACAAAATAATTTTTTTTTCTTTGTAGAGACAGAGTCTCACTTTATCACCCTCAGAGTGCCATAGAGTCACACAGCTCACAGTAACCTCTAACTCCTGGGCTTAGGCGATTTTCTTGCCTCAGCCTCTCAAGTAGCTGGGACTATAGGTGCCTGCCATAACACCTGGCTATTTTTCTGTTTTGTAGTTCACTGAGGCTGGGTTTGAACCTGCCACCTTCGGTATATGGGGTCAGCACCCTACTCGATGAGCCACAGGCACCGCCCTGAGACAAAATAATTTGAAGTAAAGGAGTCAGTGAGAAGGAAAAAGGAGGACAGGAAGTGAACAAGAAGAAAGAACACATGAGGAGGAACCAACAGAAAAATACGGACAACATGAAAAACCAAAACAGAGGAACTCCACTAAGGGACCGTTACATAGCTACTGGGGAAGACTCCACCTATAAAGAATTAATGGATTTGACAGAAAGAGAATTTAAAATATGAACAATAAGAAAATAAAAGGAATGGACAAGAAAATGGAAAGACAGAACAAAAAGTTGAATGAGAGATATGTAGAATATCCAAAGTATATGGCAAAGTTTAAAGGAAGGAAGGAGACATCATGGAATGTAAAGATGCAGGAGAAAGTATCAAAAGTAGGTTAGACTATGAAAAGAAAGAAGCTCAAAGATAGAGGATAAAGAGGTAGAAAAGAAGACAGAGAAAGGAGAATAGGCACTTAGAGAACTAAGAGACTCCAACAACTGTTCAAACATATGAATAATATGGATTCCTAAGGGGAAGAAAATTATCCCAAAGAAATGGAAGCCCTACTGGAGACTATCGTAAATGAAAACTTCCCAAGTTTCACTAAGGACCCTGACACACTATTTTCAAACGAATATCAAATCACAGGTCACCTCAACCCCAACTGAGCCTCTCCAAGACACATTGTAACTAACCTGTCCAAAGCCAAAATTAAAGGAAAAAAATCTTCAAGCAGCCAGGACTAAACACCAACTGCCCTACAGAGACAGACTCAATAGGACGACAGTAAACTTTTCAGTGGAAACCTTCCAAGTCAGAAGAGCATGATCATCCATATTCGACATTCTTAAACAAAACAATTTTCAGCCCATTGATGGAGAAATAAAAACTTTTGCAGAAATACAAGCACTGAGGAAATTTACCACAAGAAAAACAGCTCTACAGGAAATATTTAGACCTATTTGCAACACTAATCACCACAATGGAGCACTAGCAAAGTGAATACCAAAGCTAATGGTCAAAACTTACCATCCACAGTGGCATAAAGAATAAAACAACACAATGGACTTTCAAAAAATCAGATGAGTAGAACTCCACCACACTTATCAATTCTATAAATAAACATCAGTGGACTGAATTCACCATTGAAGAGTTCCAGGCTGACTGACTGGATAAAAAAAGCACAAGCCATCTATTTGCTATCTCCAAGAAACACACCTGGCCTTGAAGGACAAATCAAGGTTAAGGTATGGAAAATGGGGCGGCTCCTGTGGCTCAGCGAGTAGGGCGCTGGCCCCATATACCGAAGGTGGTGGGTTCAAGCCCGGCCTCGGCCAAACTGCAAAGCAAACAAACAAAAAAAATAGCCGGGCACTGTGGCGGGCGCCTGTAGTCCCAGCTACTCGGGAGGCTGAGGCAAGAGAATCGCTTAAGCCCAAGAGCTTGAGGTTGCTGTGAGCAGTGTGACGCCATGGCACTCTACCCAGGGTGATAAAGTGAGACTCTGTCTCTAAAAAAAAAAAGGTATGGAAAATGTTTTCTTGAGCAAATGGAAATCAGAAGAAAGGAGGGGTTGCAATTTTATTTTCAGATGCAAGCAGATTTAAAGCAACTAAAGTAAGAAAGACAAAGATGGACACTTTATACTGGTCAAAGAAACAATACGAGAACAAGAAATTTCAATTTTAAATATTTATGCACCCAACTTAAATGCTACCAGATTTATGAGACTGACCTTGATAGGTCTGAGCAATGTGATACCCCATAAGACCATCTCAACCAGGGACTGTAGCACTTTCCTGACAGAATTGAACAGATCCTCTAAACAGAAACTAAGCAAAGGTACAAAAGACTTAAATGTAACCCTAGAGCAAATGGGATTAATAGATATATACAGAACACACCATCCCAATGCCAAGGAATATGCATTTTTCCTGTGAGCCCATTGTATGCCCTCCAAAATCAACCACATCCTGGAGATTAATCAAACCTCAGTAAAATTAAAAGAATAGAAATTATACCTTGTATCTTCTCAGACCACAAGGTAATAAAGGTAGAATGCGCTCATCCCCCACACAAATACTTGGAAATTAAACAACCTTATGCTGAATCATAGTTAAGTTCAGGAAGAGATAAAAGAGGAAATCGTTAAATTCTTCAAACATAACAACAATGAAGACACAAGTTAACAAAACATGTGAGATATAGCAAAAGCAGTCTTAAAAGGGAAATTGATGACATTAGATGCTTACATTTGAAAAACAAAAGGAGAGTGCATCAGCAAACTCATGAACCATCTTATAGAATTGGAAAAAGAAGAACAACCTAATCCAAAACCCAGAAGAGGAAATGAAATAACCACACTTAATTCAGAGATTAAAAATATTAAAAACCCTAGAAAACTCCAGGGACTCAAATACAAAACTCTTAGAAGTGATCAAGGAATACAGCAGCGTCTCAGGATACAAAATCAATACTCATAAATCATTAGCATTTATGTATGCCAACAATAGTCAAGCTGAAAAAACACTTAAGGACTCTATTCCTTTTATAGTAGTGCCAAAGAAGATGAAATATCTAGGAGTTTGCCTAACAAAGGACATGAAAGATCTCTATAAAGAGAACTATGAAACTCTGAGAAAAGAAATAGCCAAAGATGTTAACAAATGGAAAAACATACCATGCTCATGGCTAGGAAGAATCAACATGGTTAAAATGTCCATACTTCCCAAAGCAATCTACAGATCTAAAGACAGATCTAAAGTAATCTCTATTAAAGCACCCCTGTCATACTTGAAAGACCTGGAAAAATTAGTATTTCATTTTATATGGAAACAGAAAAAAACCTCAAGTAGCCAAGACATTACTCAGAAATAAAAACAAATCAGGAGGAATGATGCTACCAGACTTCAGACTATACTATAGATCTATAGTGATCAAAATAGCATGGTACTGGCACAAAAATAGAGAGGTAGATGTATGGAACAGAATTGAGAACCAAGAGATGAACTCAGACACTTATCATCATTTGATCTTTGATAAGCCTATCAAAAATATAAATTGGGGGAAAGATTCCCTATTTAACAAACAGTACCGGTTGAACTTGCTGGTGACTTGAAGAAAACTGAAACTGTACCCACACCTTTCACCTCTGACAGAAATTGACTCTCACTGGATAAAAGACTTAAATTTAAGACATGAAACTACAAAGATACTTGGAGTGTGTGCAGGGGAAACACTTGAAGAAATTGGCCTGGGAAAACACTTTATGAGAAGGACTCCCTGGGCAATTGAAGCTATACCAAAAGTACATTACTGGGATCTGATCAAATTAAAAAGCTTCTGTGCTGCCAAGAACATGGTAAGTAAAGCAAGTAGACAGCCTCAGAATGGAAGAGGATATTTGCAGGTTATGTTTCTGACAAAGGTTTGATAACCAGAATCCATGAAGAATTCAAACTTATCAATAAGAAAAAAACAAATGATCCCATTTCATTGTGGGTAAGAGACTTGAGCAGAAGCTTCTCTGAAGAAGACAGGCACATGGTCTATAGACACGTGAAAAAATGCTCATCATCTTTAATCATCTGAGAAATGCAAATCAAAACCACCTTAGGTATCATCTAACTCCAGTAAGAGTAGCCCACATAACAAATCCCCAAACAACAGATGTTGGCTTGGATGTGGAGAAAAGGGAACACTTCTACACTGCTGGTGAGAAGGCAAGCTAATACATTCCTTCTGGAAAGAAGTTTGGAAAACACTTAGGGATCTAAAAGTAGACTGGCTGTTTGATCCTACAATTCCCCCACTAGATATATGTATATCCAAAAGACCAAAAATCACCTTGCAACAAAGATATTTGCACCAGATTGTTCACTGAAGCTCAACTCATAATTTCCAAGTCATGGAAGAAGCCCAAGTGCCCATTGAGCCATGAATGGCCATGAATAAATTGTGGTATATGTATATACCATGGAATACTATGTAGCCTTAAAAAAGATGGAGACTTTACCTTTTTTTTATGTTTACATGGATGGAGCTGGAAAATATTCTTCTCTGTAAAGTATCTAAAGAATTGAGGAAAACGTGTCCAATGTATTCAATACTTTTATGAAACCAATTTATAATTATTCACATTCTCTTATGAAAGATAGATCACAACTATAGCCTAGGATGAAGGAGAGAAGTACAGGGGGATCGGAGGGGAGAGGGGAGGTTTGATAGAGGAAGGGTAAATGATGAGACCACACCTATGGAGCATATTGTAAGGGTACAAGTCAAATCTACCAAGTATAGAACATAAATGTCTTAACACAATAATTAAGTAAATCAGGTGAAAGCTATATTAATTACTTTAATGTAACCATACCAAATTGTAAAAAAAAAAAATCAACACATTGTACTCCACAAAAGCAATAATGTATTCATGATCTTTGTGTAAATACTTAATGAAAGGAAAAAAAAAAATCAACACATTGTATCCCATAAAGGCATTAATGTACACAATTATGATTTAATAAAGAATAAAAAAATTAAAAACAAAAGAATAATTTAGATAATTAACAAAAGTTGGTTTTTTGAAAAAAATAAATAAAATCCACAAACCTTTGGGCAGATTAACTAAAAAAGTAAAATCTCTAATAACCTCAATCTGAAACAATAAAGGGGAAATAACAACAGATGCCATAGAGATATAAAAGATCATCTCTGATTACTATAAGAAACTCTATATCCAGAAATTTGACAAGTTGAAGAAACTGATCAATACCTGGAATTACACCCTCTCCCTAGGATTAATCAAGAAGAAATAGATCTCTTGAACAGTCTGATTTTAAGAACTGAGATGAAAATAACAATAAAAACATCTCCTGATGGCATCTGTGGCTCAAAGGAGTAGGGCATCGGCCCCATATGTTGGAGGTGGCAGGTTCAAACCCAGCCCCAGACAAAAATTGAAAAAAAAAATAATCGCCCAACAAAAAGTGCCCTTGTCCATATAGCTTCATACCAGAATTCTATCAAACCTTCAAAGAAGAGCTTATTTCCATGCTGAAGAAATTATTCCAAAAAATTGAGGAGGAATGAATCTTTCCCAACACATTCTATCAAGCAAATATCACCCTGATACCAAAACCAGGAAAAGACCCAAACTAAAAGGGAGAATTTCACACTAATTTCATTAATGAATATAGATGCAAAAATTCTCAGTAAAATCCTAGCCAATAAATTACAGCTTATCATCAAAAAAATCATTCATCAGTAGGTTTCATCCCAGTGATGTAAGGCTGATTTAACAAGTCCATAAACGCAAGTCTATAAATGCAATTCACCACATAAACAGAAGCAAAAGCAAAGACCATATAAATGGTCCCTCCCCAAAGACTCAGGGGAAGCATATCCGGCTCCTTCCTCCTCCATCACCACCTCTTTCTTAGTGTGTGTAGAGTAAATAAAGGATATAGCAGGGTTCCGATGGGAAAAACAAAATGAAATGCTGGCAAACAGGAAAGGGCATTGACTACCAATTTTGTTTTCTACAAAGTCAGTGCCAAAAGGCAACTGTCCTGGTGCTTGGTCTCCAAAGCGGGGGAAGAGAAACCCCAATATTAAATTTAGGAGCTGCTTTCCTTCTCTCTGGGACATCCTTTTTTAGTTGACAAGGTCTCCAAACTACAGCAAAAGCCTGTGCAATCTGGTGAGGGAAGGCAAGGGAGACAAAAGGGATGACTAGTTTGATCTCTTTGACCTCTGTGGTTGCAGAGCCTCAAACTGAGCACAGCTGTAGGAGCTGAAAATAAACTTGGATCTATTCAATGAAAACCCCCAAAACAAAGACCATATGATCCTTTCAATAGATGCAGAAAAAGCAACCAATAACATTTAGCATCCTTTTGTAATTGGAATGCTTAAGGTGATAGGCATAGGCGGCACATTTCTTAATCTGATTGAAGTCATCTTCAACAAACCCACAGCTAATATTATACTGAATGGAGTAAAACTGAAAGCTTTTCTTCTTAGAACTAGAACCAGACAAGGTTGTCCTATGTCACCACTACTACTCAACATAGTGCTGGAAGTTCTAGCCAATCAGTTCTAGCCAAACAGCCAAGAGAAGGAAATAAAGGGCATCCAAACAGTGCAGAGGAGGTCAAACTCTTGCTCTTTGCTGACAATATAATATTATACTTATACAGCCCCAAAGTATCAACCACAAGCCTCCTGGAGGTTGAGAAAAAATACAGCAATGTTTCAGAATATAAAGTCAATGTCCAAAAATCTGTAGCCTTTGTATATGCCAATAACAGAGAAGCTAATGTCTGATGAGAAGCTAATCAAGGACACAATACCCTTGTGTCCTTAGCATCCATCAGAGAAGCTAATCTCAAGATGAGAAGCTAATCAAGGACACAATTCCCTTCACAGTAGCTTAAAAAAAATAAACAAAATACCTAGGAATATAAATAACAAAAGAGGTAAAGTGTCTCTATTAAGAAAAGTATGAAACCCTAAGAAAAGAAATAGCAGAATATATTAACAAATGAAAGGCCATACCATTCTCATGGCTGGGAAGAATCAACATTGTGAAAATGTCCATACTACCCAAAGCAATCTACAAATTCAGTGCAATCCCCATTAAAATACCAGCATCATACATTCAAAATTTGGAAAAAATCATTCATTTTGTATGCAACCAGAATAAATCCCATATAGCCAAGGAAATCCTTAGTAATAAAAAGAAAACCAGGATATCATCCTACCAGACTGTCAGCTATACTACAAGGCCATAGTGATCAAAACAGCATGATATTGGCACAAAACTAGAGATATTGACATTTGGAGATGAATAGAAAACCATAAGATGAAACTAACCTCTTACAGCCCCCTGATCTTTGATAAACCAACAAGAACATACACTGGGGAAAGAATCACTATTCAACAAATGGTCCTGGGACAACTGGATAACCACATGTAAAAGACTGAAACTGGACCTGCACCTATCTCTACTTACAAAAAATTGATTGAAGATGGATAAAAGATTTAAATCTAGGGCACAAACTTGAAGATATCAGCCTAAGGAAAGATTTTATGAAGAAGATTTCTGCAGCAATTGCAACAACAAAAATAAACTAAAGGAACTTAATTAAACTGAAAATCTTCTGTACAGCTAAGGAAACAACAACCAAAACAAACAGATGACCTTCAGAATGGGAAAAGATGTTTGTATATTATGAATTGGACAGAAGTTGAGAACTAGGCTTTATAGAGAACTCAAATCAATCAACACGAAGAGCCAGCAATCTCATATATCAGTGGATAAGAAGCATGAATAGAACCTTCTCTAAAGAAGACAGATGAATGGCTAACAAACATGAGAAAATGATCATTGTCCCTAATCATCAGAGAAATGCAAATCAAAACTGCCCTGAGTTATCATATAACCCTACACCACAGTCTCAAACCTGCAGATTCTGGTGTGGATATGAAGAGAAGGAACACTTTTACACTGCCGGTGGGACTGCAAACTAATACAACCTTTCTGGAAGGAAGTATGGAGAATCCTCAAAGAACTCCAATTAGACCAATTTTAGGGTAGTGTTCCTTAAAAACTGTTAAACTTTCCAGAAATGCAATTCTGATACCATTTTCACCTTCTAATTATTAATATCCAATTTTTTTTTTTGCCTGATATTTCAGTTCCATCATAATCTCTCACCTTTATTTCCCATATAGGCTCCAACAACCATCTTTTAAAAGTACTTCACATTTCATCTAATTCTTCACTGTTTATGAGAGACATCTCCCTACACATATTCCCTCAAAAAAAAAAAAAAAAGGAAAGAAACACCAACACCTACTGAATTAAGTGATTTTTCATCTCTCCTATGAACCTTCAACAGAGGAGAGATACTTGAAACTACAGATACAATCTTGCTGGATGAGAAAAAATGTTTGAGGATGAAAACATGGGCTAAAGCTATGGTTCTCAGAGTCTAATGTGTACAAGAAAAACAAATGGGAATCTGGGTTTTGATTCAGAAGGTTAGTGTGTTCACTACAAAGTTACATTTCTAACAAATCTGGAGCAAATGATGATGTTGGCCAGTGGACCAGACATTGAGAAGTCAGAGCCTAGGTCCCTGTCTCAGACAGTTTGGGCTGTTGAGACAAATTAACATAGATGGCATGGTTTAAACAAAAATCACTTGTTTTTCATGGTTTGCATCCTAGAAATCTGAGATCAGGGCATTGCAGAGAAGTTCTTTTTTCTTTCTTTCTTTCTTTTTTTTTTTTTTTATTAAATCATAGCTGAGTACATTAGTGCAATCATGGGGTAAAATGTGCTGGTTTCATATACAATCTGAAATGTTTTCATCAAACTGTTTAACATAGCCTTCATGGCATTTTCTTAGTTATTGTATGAAGACATTTGTATTCTGCATTTAGTAAGTTTTGCCTGTACTCTTCTAAGGTGCACTACAGGGACCTACCAATTGCCCTCCCTCCACCCCAACATCCCCCCTGCCTTCCCATATTCTTGTGCTATAGTTAGGTTATAGCTTTCATATGAAACCTTTAAATTAGCTTCATAGTAGGGCTGAGTACATTGGATACTTTTTCTTCCATTCTTGAGATACTTTGCTAAGAAGAAAATGTTCCAGCTCCATCCATGTAAACATGAAAGAGGTAAAGTCTCCATCTTTCTTTAAGGCTGCAT
>CAUYON010152985.1:0-11665 GCA_963573935.1 Arctocebus calabarensis | reverse complement strand
TTCTCAGATCTTTGAGGGCTGCAACTTCTTGTCTCAATGTGTCAAAATCTTTGGTCATTTTGTCTTTGAATTCGTTCAATTCTTGAGACATCTTTTGGGTCATCTTTTGGATTACTGCTTGAAATTCTAATTCCATCTTTTCCTCCACTGCACTGATCTTAATTACTATCCAGACTCTGAATTCAACTTCTGACATCTCAGCCATTTGTTTATGCAAGGGATCTTGTGCTGTCTCTACCTTGTCATTCCTTGGGGGAGTTGATCTACTCTGATTATTCACATTGCCAGAGTTTTTCTGTTGAGTCCGCCTCATGATTATTTTTCACTGTTGCCTATGACCTTCCTCAGAGTTGGAGAGGTGTCCCTACCAGATCAGACCCTGGCAGAATCACTCTGTTGTTATTGGATCTTTGTAGGGAGTGACCCTGCATCTCTAATGTTTTCTCAAGCCTCCCAGGGTGGAGAGCTTAAATCCTCCTCAGCCTGCTTAGAAGACACTTTAATTTGCCAACTTGGGCTAAGCAGAAGCTTTCTCAGGAAAGCACTTGTGGCTGGGAACACTCCTTAAGTGACTATCCACTTACCTAGTGTGCTAAAACCCTTCTCACCCTATGCCCCCGAGGGCTATGGCTGCAAGGCGTCTCAGTCTCCGCCTTTAGGCTGCTCAGTCACTTGATTACTCACTCCCACCCAATGTTTGTTCTACGACCCTGAGGGTGGAGCTTGCCAGGGCATTTCTCTCACAATGGCTCCACACAGCCCACAACCAAACACTGGTAGCTCCGCCTGGCTCGGTGGCCCAGTCTGGGGCTCCAGACAACACTCAAAGACCACTGCACTCTTGCCCAAGTTCTCCCAGGGCAGTTCAACTCAGTGCCAAGTCCAAAAGAAACCCAAACAGCTCACAGGCAAGGCCTTTCCAGCCTGCTGTCCCACTGTTGCACCACCCACAGCTGCCGACAGGATTATACCAAACAAACATACGCAACCACTTGCCCAATCTCCGCCACTTTTACCTTCCTCAGGGTGTCCAGAAGTCTCACGCTGTCTCCCTGTGTCCCCAGAGGGAATTTTCTGGGCAGATCCCACCTGCCAGAAATGCCTGAAGTCCTCTCTCCCCAGTCTCACCGTGCCCTGTTGCAAGGAAGCTGCTACTTAGCTGCCATTTTGCTCCAACCCCTCGGATTTATTGAATTTCTAAGGGATCTGTTTTTATTTCATCTTTACCATTTCTGATTGATGAAATTAAAGATTTTGCTCTTTTTTTCCTAGTTAGGTTAACCCAGGGTTTATCTATTTTATTGACCTTTTCAAAAAACCAACTTTTTGATTTATTGATCTGTTGTATAATTATTTTATTTTTAATTTCATTTATTTCTGCTCTAATTTTGTTTATTTCTTTTCTTCTGCTGGGTTTGGTATTGGAATGTTCTTCCTCTTCTAGTTGTTTGAAATGTACCATTAAGTTGTTAACATCCTCTCTTTCCTTTCTCTTGAGGAAGGCTTGCAGTGCTATAAATTTCCCTCTTAGGACTGCCTTTGTGGTATCCCAGAAGTTCTGATAATTTGTGTCTTCATTGTCGTTTTGTTCCAAAAATTTGGTAATTTCCTTATTAATCTTGTCTATGACCCATCTATCCTCAGGATAAGGTTATTTAGCTTCTGTGTTTTTGTATGAGTATGCAGATTCCTGTTGTTACTGAGTTCAACTTTTATTCCATGATAGTCTGAGAAGATGCAAGTAATAATTTGTATTCTTCTAACTTTGCTGAGGTTAGACTTGTGACCTAAGATGTGGTCGATGTTGGAGTATGTTCCATGGGCTGATGAGAAGAATGTGTATTCACTTTTGTTAGGATGAAATGTTCTGTAGATGTCCGTTAAATCCAAATGCTGAATGGTTAAGATTAAATCCAAAATTTTTTTTCTTAGCTTCTCATTGGAGGATCTATCCAACACTGCTAAAGGAGTATTAAAATCTCCGACTACTATAGAGCTGGAGGAAATCAAGTTGCTCATGTCTGTTAGAGTTTTTCTTATAAATGGAGGCACATTCTGGTTGGGTGCATAAATATTAATAACTGAAATCTCATCATATTGAGTATTGCCCTTAACAAATATGAATTGTCCGTCTTTATCCTTCCTTACTTTTGTTGGTTTAAAGCCTACTGTATCTATGAATAAAATTGCAACACCTGATTTTTTCTGCTTTCCATTTGCCTGGGATATATATGACTATGCCTTCACCCTGAGTCTATATTTATCTTTTAAGGTAAGATGAGATTCTTGTATGCATTAGATATCTGGCCTGAGTTTTTGTATCCAGTCAGCCAACCTGTGCCTCTTTAGAGGACAGTTTAAGCCATTCACATTAATTAAGAATATTGATAAGCCTGGTAGAATTTTGGGTATTGAATTTTTCAAAAGTCCAGTGGACATTTTTAATCCTTTTGCCACTGTGGAAGGATTAAATTTGGAAGTTGGAATTTGATCAGACGTTTCTGAGTGAGTTTACATTTGTGGCAGAGGATTGCACTGATAATTGTGGAGGATAGGTCTGATAATATCCTGGAGAGCTGGTTTAGTTATGGGAAATTTCCTCAACATGTGAATGTCATTAAAGTATTTAATTTCTCCATCATAAATGAAACTCAGTTTTGTGGATACAGGATCTTGTGTTGAAAGTTATTTTGTTTTAGGAGACTAAAAGTCGATAACCACCCTCTTCTAGCTTAAAAGGTTTAAACAGAGACATCTACAGTTATTCTAATATTCTTTCTCTTGTAGGTTATGGTTTTCTTCCATGTGGCTGCTTTCAGAATTTTCTCCTTCATATTAATTTTAGTGAAGTTAATTATCATGTGCCTGGGGGATGTCTTATTTGGGTTAAGTTGTTCTGGGGTTCTGAATCTGTCTGCTATCTGAATTTCAGAATCTCTTGGCTTGTCTGGAAAGTCCTCTTTCATAATCTCATGGAGAAGAGCCTCTGTGCCTTGTGAAGCCATTTTGTCACTTTCAGGGATGCCTATAGACATAGAATATTGATTTTCTTCAAATTTTCCCAGAGCTCTCTGAGAGAATGATCCATTTTTCTTTCCATTTCTCTTTCTCTTTGAGAGTTTGGGAGCGTTAGAAAGCTTTGTCTTCAATATCAGAAATCCTTTCTTCTGCTTGCTGCATTCTGTTGGAATTCTACTGTACTTTTTTTATGTATTCCTCATACTGAGGAATTCTACTGTATTTTTCAGATCTTTGAGGGCTGCAGCTTGTCTCAATGTGTCAAAATCTTTGGTGATTTTATCTTTGAATTCGTTGAATTCTTGAGACAACTTTTGAAGTGCTCCTTGAAATTCTAATTCCAATTTAACCTCTATTGTATTGAACTTATTTGCAATCCAAATTCTGAATTCTGTTTCTGACATCTCAGCCATCTGTTTATGAATGGGATCTTCAGTTGTGTCTGCCAAATTATTCCTTGGGGGGATTGATCTACTCTTGTTCATGTTACTGGAGTTTTTCCACTGATTCCACCACATGATTATTTTATACCGTTTGGCTAGATGAGCAGATAAGGAGAAATAGGGTTGTGGTCTCCAGTAGTGATTGGCCAGTCCTTTCCCCAAATTTGGGACTGGTGTCTGTACCTTTTCCCCTAGAGCTTTGCCAAAGACCTGTACAGTGCTATGGCCTGAGAAACTGGGGACCTTCTTGGTGTGGTGGGGCTAAGTGGCTCTTGTTTTCATCTGGTCTTTGTCTTTCCCTAGTGAATCTTTTACTCTGGGTTGAAGTCTCAGCTGTGGATAAATTCCAGTGGTTGAGTCATCCCGCTCCCCACATGCCACAATTGAAAGGGGAAAATCAAACCTTGCCACAACCACACACCCAGGGTACCACTTTGGATGGTCCTCGGGTGATCGGCCCAGTTCAAGAGGTCCACATCAATTGTCCCAGTCAGCACCTGTCTCAGAGTTCATATGTCTCTGACAACTAGATAGCAGTGGTCTGCTGGAATCTCAACTATGACTCGCTCCGGTGCTCCATGAGGTCAGAAGGACCCACCCAGCAAATACATTAGTCTGGGAAGGTTGATGCCTCCTTCTCCACCTTACACCTCTGTCACACCCAGTCACTGGTAACCCCGCAGGGCTATGACCCAGTTCCCTCCAATGAGCAGATGCTCCAGGTTTTTGTGCCTGCCTGAGTCACAGGGAGATCTATGTCTCCTCAGCCAGGCCACCACTCTCTGCCACTATCTGGCAGGGGGAGGTGAGGCCTGACAACCTCAGGTGCTGGGATGGTTCACTCAGTTGCAGCCCTGCCCCTGTTTGCTATTGCTGACAGAACAGAACAACTTTGCAGAATTTGTTTCTGTACCGGCTATGTTCCCCTGGGAATTGGATGCTGTTGGAGCAACTCAGCCCTGTCTGTTCTGCTGCCTAGTCTTAGCTGCTGTTTGTGTTGGGGTGAACAGTCAGAACTTGGCACTCAGCTGTCAGTTCCAGCCTCTGGCTGTCCGACTTTTTCTCAGCTATGATTGCCTGAGGTCCAGGGGCATCTGAGGCTCAGTAAAGCAGTCCTCTGTGTCGGCCCCGCCGTGGGAGTCTGCTGTCTCTACACGTGCGTATTCTAGTCCCTGCACTCCACCCAAGCCAGTACTGCCTCAGGCATACCCTTTACTTCTGGGGCCTGTGTTTCTGTCCCAGATCTGTTCTGCCAGTGGCTGCCACCAGAGAAGATGCCTATCTTCCTCTGCTTGCCCAGAGAGACTGGGAGTGCCCTTTCAAAATATCCCCAGGGGTGTGAATCCTATTGTTCCTGCTGCTGCGGCTGCTACTCTGTGCCTCGGGGTACTGCCACTTCTGTATGGTTCCCTCTCGGTTGACCATCTTCTCCTTTCTCCCATGCCGGAGAATCAGCACAGATCAGCAAACAGCCCATGCCCCATCCACACCTCTCTAGAAAATGCCCAAGAATCTGGACTCCATGGGGGACAGGCTTCCAGACCTCAGGGAGAGAGTGGAGGGGAGTGCAAAATTGCAGGTAGAGAATATATACAGTTTTAAAGTTTTATGCTGGCAGGAGAGTTCCATGGCACCCATGTAGGGGCAAGAGGTCTGGTTTTTAGAGGATCTCCCCCTTGGAATAAAATAGGAGGATATTTGAACTGTGCTCACTCGTTTGTGTGGAGTGTACTGCAAGCCATTCTCAGGGGTAAGGGACTCTTATCCACTTGGCGATGTATTTTGTACCTTTTGTTTGTATCCTTGGGGTCACAGCTCGCCTCAGCAGGGTTGATGTGCGTTCTCCAACCTTCTCTCTTGGCTCAAATCCGAACCATCAGCTTTCTTGCTAAACTTCTGTTCTTTAACTCTCATTCTGGATGGGAGCCTCTGTGGAAAGCTGGCTCCAGTCAGCCATCTTGCCTCTGCCCCTGCAAATGGTGTCACACACTGTGGGCTCCTACGTCTGGCTTCTTTCACTGAGTATTGTGCTGTAAAGGCCCTTCCACATTGTGGCACATGTCAGAACTGCAGTCTTTTCATGTGTTTATTAGCCATTCATCTGTCTTCTTGGGAAAAGGTTCTGTTCTTATCACTTAGTCATTGATGGATGGGATTGTTTGTTCTTTTCTTGTTGATTTGCTTAAATTCCTTGTATATTCTGATCACTAGCTGTTTGTCTGATTTATAACATGTGCATATCTTCTCCCATTCTAAAAGTTGTCTATTTTCTTTGTTGATTATGTCCTTAGCTGTGCAGAAGCATTTTAACCTGATCAGGTCCCATTTATTTTATTTTTATTGTTGCCGCAGTTGCCATTGGGTCTTCCTGAATGATTTCCCAAGGCCACTATTGTTAAGAATTTTCCTCATACTTTCATTTAGGGTTCTTAATGATTTCATGTTTTGAATTTAAATCTTTTATCTGGTGTGAGTTAATTTTTTGTAAGTGGTGAAAGGTGCATGTCCAGTTTCAATCTTTTACATGAGGCTATTCAGTTCTTCCAGCACCATGTATTAAATAGGGATTCTTTTCCCCGGTGTAAGCTTTCTTTTGGTTTCTTGAAGATCAGATGGTGATATGAGGCTGAATTCATCTTTATAAACTTATATTTTAACTTTTGAATTTTTTGTAATAACTTAAAACAGAAGCACATTGCACAACTGTACAAAAATATTTTCTTTCTTTTTTCTTCCTTAATTACTTCTGAATATTCTTTCTTTATATCCTCATGCTAGCATTTTTCTAACACTTAATTTTTTGTTGTTAAAAAAAATTTTTTTTGTGAAACACTAAGGCACAAACATATACGTTAGTCTAGGCCCAAACCAGGTCAGGTTCACCACCCAAACCAGGTCTTTCACCCCCACATTCACTGGCAAGTCCTCAGGAAAAATAGCACACATGGAGCTGTCATTCCTTGTGATAACAATGCAGCCTTCTGGAATATCTCTTGAAAGAACTGCCCTTGGATGTTTTGCTGTTAATTTATTAAATAAGTATAAAGAGTACATTCTAAAATATCAATAAAACATATAGTATAATAAATATATAAACTAGTAACTTAGTCACTTATTATCAAAAATTATGTACTGTACATAATTTTGTGCATGTTGTACTTTTGTACTTGTATATGACTGTCAGTACAGTAGGTTTATTTATACCAGCATCACCACAAACACATGAGGAATGCGTTTTGAGGCAATGTTATGAGGACCATGGCATTACCAGAGGATAGAAAATTTTCAGCTGCCTTATAATCTTATGGGGCTACCATCACATACATAGTCCATCATTGATCAAAATGTCATATGATGCATGAATATATTGGTACTTTAAGACTGCTATGGTTTAAATTGCTCTTCTCCCTAATTCAGGTGTCAGCAATGTGACAGGACTAAGAGATGAGGTCCTTAAGAGATTATTAGGTCATGAAGGGTCCTCCTTCATGAATGGGATCAGGTACCCTTATAAAAGGACTCGATGAAGGGAGTTTATCCCTCTTGTCCTTCCTCCTTGCACCATATGAGGACACAGCATTCCTCCACTCCAGAGGATGCAGCAATAGGTGCCATCCTGGCAGCAGAGAGTAGCCTTCCCCAGACAACCAAATCTGCCAGTGCTTTCAGCTTGGACTTCTCGGTCTCCAAAACCATAAGCAATAAATTTCTGTTCTTTATAAATTACTCAGTCTGTGATGTTTTGGAATAGTAGTACAAACAGAATGAGAAAAAGGTAAATCTTATTTAAAGTTTGTTATGCAGTCTCAAGGAGACTTGTGTCTCAAAAACCTCAACTGGAAGTCCTTCGGGAAGTTGGGTTGTACAACTCAAAGTAGGTAGAGTCATGACAAAGGACATTTATGTCTGTGTACAAAGGTTTCACCTTTCACATTATGTAAAGGGTTTGAACAATTATGTTTCAAGAAAAAAAGCAGTATCTCTAAATATATTTTATATATTATGAGAACATAAATTTTGTTACAAAATTAACTATAGAAATTTATGTTTTATTTATATTTCAAATAATTTGATGTGCAAGTTTGACATTCTTATTAGAAAATAGGACAAGTTTAAAATTTTCCACGTTTTCTTATAATTAGACATACCATATTTCATCCAATCTCAAATGCACAATTTTATATATTTTAACATTTCTGAAATTGAGGTGCATCTTAAAATAGATGACATGTCATAATTCAATGGGCAGTGTTTTTATTGGTGATACAAAATGTTAAGGATACCTTTCTAAATTGATAGTGTCTTTGATTCCCATAAAGTACAATATGGTATTTCTGAACTGCATTGGTCAGGCTAGGCTAGAAATATACCTATTGATTTAGGTGATCAGGGGTTTATACCTCATTCCCATAAAGTCCTATATGTAAACAAGCATTCTAGGGCAGATCTTTCTAGGCAGTTTCTAAGGTTACAGGTTTTTCCTGTTTTGTGGTACCACCATCTCAACATGTGGCTTTCAACATCCCCACAGCAGCAGGGGTAGTGAGTTGGAGGAAGCATGCTCGTGTGTAAATTTCTCTCAATTTCATTGCCTAAAACTAGTCAGGCATGGGAAGAGGCATCTTTCCTGTGCCCACGGAGGAGAGAATCAGATATGGGTAAACACTAGTGATCTCTATCACAGCGGTATATCTTAGTTACCTGACCCTGAACCTAGGGTAATAGGTAAAATCTAAATAGATAATTGAATGATGTGAAGTCTGTGTTTTAATTAGACAGACTAATCCATTTGTTTTCGAAAAAATGCATTGACTTGAACAAAATATGAACCAAAATAAATGTATTTCTTCATATCATATCAAAAAGCTGATGATTAAAACAATGTATTTTGTAATCTTTAAATTTTATGATTAAGCCTAAAAAGCAGAACTTTCAATGTATGTGAGGCATTTCTTGAATTGGTTCTTAAATCTCTTAATTCAATCCTTAATATGGAAAATTCTATATGGGAACCGTATAAAGCCTTTCCCAAACTAGTGGTAGACAGGGTATATACTTGTAAGCTATTGTGCTAGGTAGAAGAAGTGGTCCCAAACCATTTCCTAATCTTGGGAAGCTATGAATATGTTAGGTTACCGGGCAAGATGGAACTAAGGTTGCTAATCAGCTGACTTTAAGATAGAGAGGTAATCCTGAATATTTGGATGGGCTCTTGGTCTCAAAGGTTCTTAAAAGTAGAAAAGGCAGGCAGAAAGAAGAAAACTAGAGAGATAAGAATGTGGGAAGGATGTGGCCTGGCATTGCTGGCTCTGAAGTCAGAGGAACGGAGCCATGAGCTGAGGAAAGCAGGTGACCACTAGCTGCTGGAAAATGCAAGGAAATAGATTTTCCCTCCCTGAATCCCCCAGGAAGGAAGACACTTTGCCAACAAATGAATCATAACATAGTAAGAGCTGTGTCAGATTTCTGATCTGTAGAGCCATAAGATAACTTTGTGTTGTTTAAGTCACTATATTTGTAGTAATTTGTCACAGTGAGTAGAAAACTGGCAGAAATATGCTGGATTATATATGCTTCCAGTCAAATAACAACTGTCTTTGATTCATATGCAATTTTTTTTTTTTGTTTTGACACATAGTCTCACTGTGTCGCCCTTGGTAGAGTCTCACAGCAATCTCAAACTCTTGGGCTTAAGTGATTCTATTGCCTCAGCCTCTGAAGCAGCTGAGACTATAGGCACCCGCCACAATGCCCAGCTATTTTCTGTTGCAATTGTCAGTCGTTTAGCTGGCCTGGGCTGGTTTCAAACCCGCCAGCCTTGAGGTATTTGGCTGGTGCTATAAACCACTGTGTTATGGGCACCAAGTCCATATGCTTATTTTTTGTTGAAGCGATTAAAACATTTTGTTTTGGTGTTTAGGCCAGACTTTAGAAATTTGTGATAGGCATTTAAATTGGTATTTTCTGACCTTTGTAAAGGGAATTTCTGTTTTATTTTGTGACATTGAGGGCCACATCAGTACCAGACATTGTTTCACTTCATTTTTTGAAGTGAAATAGCACATATTCGGGGGTGGGGGGGACCGGGAACCTTTCTGGGAAGGAACTATGGCAGCAGTTTCTATTACCTTTTGTCGGTCATGATTAACAGCCTTTTCTGATGGCTTCTCTTTTTCTCTTATTTCCAAAAAAAACCTCTAAAGTTTAAATAGAAAAATGAGAAACCTATAAAAATATCCAAAATGACTGTCATATTTCATAGTAATGTGTATATGTGTGCACAGTGTAATGATTTGACTTATTCTAAAATCAATCAGTTTTTCAACATCTATTTTTAGGAAAGTATGGTTGCGAAGTTGCCAGCCTTTGCACCTCACCAGGTAGATTTGTCTTGAGCTTACAAGATGGATTCTTTATAAATCCACTTTCTTGTTCTGTGTTTTGGCATCCACGTATGGGAATATATTTATATGAATGTGTGCTATCAATTTACCTACCCAGATTCATAGCTAACCCTTGATGGTCCTTTCTTGCTAACCCCTTGACTTGTCTGGATTTATTTTTCTGGCCAAGTCTCCTTTAAATTATTAATAGGGGTTCTTTGTCCTATTAAAGATTAGCTGGCAGAGTAAATATTTGTAAATGAGTTTAAGATGGCTGTGGTCTTTCATTGCATGTATTTTCACCTGGGCATTTTGAGATGTAGAGATCAAAGTGACTGTACTCTTATTATATCTCAGATTAATTTTCTCTTTTGAATCTAGGAAAACTGAACAAACGTAGCCTTCCTCTCAGCTTAATTCTACATGACCTGGTTTCAAATAGCATAGAACTTAATCAACCCACTTTCTTCCCTCCATTCTCCACCTCCCCACAATTCCATTTTAAGCTATAATAAATTGATAGTTTGCATAAGCAGTTGATTATGAACATATGGTGCCTGGCCTCCATTTGTTAGTGTCATTACAAATTTAGAACAAGACCAACCTTTATTCATGGCACCCTGAAAGAGAAATTTTAGAGATATACTTGAGAGGACTGGAAGGTGACTACTGATTTAGGAAAGGCAAATTTTGAAAAGTTAAAAAGAATATTTTAATTTGAGTAATATTTCAGTTCTTAATTACCTAGGAAACCTTCCAATTTTAGCTCATAAGCACCTTCACTCTATGTATTAAGTATAATTTGGAATGCAGTATTTTCATCTGCTATAGCTTTTGTACTTAACAAAAATATAAAGTCACTTTGGAATACTTCTACTTATTAAATTATAGTCTTGATAATGTCTATCTGGGCCAGTTAGTTAGCACCAAGAGAAATTATCTTCTTTGTCAGGACTGTAGATAGCTCCCATCTTAGAGCTAAATCCCTGAAAATGTGTGTGGGGATAGAGCGAGGGAAGGCAGAAGACTGTGAATGGCCCTCTAACCCATGCCAAGGAAAGCATGTCTAAATGGACATCCCCTTCTTAGAGGGTCAGGGATGCCACTGTTATATGCAGAAGTAGAACCCAGAACAAAGTTCTTTCTTTAAATTATGCTCCTTTGTCTGCCATCCAAAGCCCATAAATTGTCAGCTAAATTTTCCAGCTATTTTCTCTAAGTACATTCTAAATGTAAATATACTTTGTGCTAAGGAATATAATAAGGACAAGAATATACATCAGTTTTTCCAATATAGTCCCATTTGGGATTTAGGCCAAACTCAATACATTAAAATGGAGAGTATGGTGAGCATAACTATGACTTTTGCAATGGAAATATTCAGGTAATGCATGCAGCTATTTTAAGGGAACGCTCTCCTTTGGGTTTATAATGAAATCAGGTGATTTTCCTAATACAGGGATTTATTCCCCACTCTACCTCAGAGGCAGTATGTATAAGCGACCTCTGGTTTTAGACAAGTTTCTCTGAATTGCTTTTATTATTTTTCCTTTAGTTAGAATATAAAGAAATTCTAGGGCGGCTCCTGTGGCTCAGCGAGTAGGGCGCTGGCCCCATATACCGAAGGTGGTGGGTTCAAGCCCAGCCTCGGCCGAACTGCAAAACAAAAAAATAGCCGGGCGCTGTGGCGGGCGCCTGTAGTCCCAGCTACTAGGGAGGATGAGGCAAGAGAATCGCTTAAGCCCAAGAGCTGGAGGTTGCTGTGAGCAGTGTGACGCCACGGCACTCTACCCAGGGCGATAAAGTGAGACTCTGTCTCTA
>CAUYON010152979.1:0-52802 GCA_963573935.1 Arctocebus calabarensis | reverse complement strand
TACATGGATGGAGCTGGAACATGTTCTTCTTAGCAAAGTATCTCAAGAATGGAAGAAAAAGTATCCAATGTACTCAGCCCTAATATGAAGCTAATTTATAGCTTTCATATGAAGGCTAAAACCCAATTATAGCATAGGAATGCAGGGAAAGGGGAAAGGGAGGGGAGGGGAGGGGGGAGGATGGGTGGAGGCAGGGCAATTAGTGGGATCACACCTACGATGCATCTTAGCAGGGTACTGGGGAAACTTATTAAAGGTAGAGTATCAATGTCTTTATATAGTGATCAAGAAAATGTCATGAAGGCTATCTGTAACAGTATGATCAAAATATTTCTGAATGTATATGAATCGTGCCCTATGATTGCACCAATGTACATAATTATGATTCAATAAAATTATTAAAAAATAATAAAGAAATAAAGAAAATATATATTGCAATAAAAAAAATAAAAAAATAAAAGTCAGATACTATATAAAAAAAAAAAAAGAAATGGTTGATAACCAGTACACTGGGGTTGTAATTCATTAATTACTCTTTAGTAATTCACTAATTCAACTTCAATCCATTTTATTGGCTTTTTCCCTCCAATCTGCAAATGTGTTCAGAGTGTCTGTTGTCCTAACAAACAACTTCCCTGGTGCCTCGAGCTATGGTTCCCTGCATCCACTTCACTCCGGACTTCACTTTCTCAATGACTCTACTCCTAGCTAGTCCTGGTGCCCAGAACTATGGCTCCCTGCATCCACTTCACTCCGACTTCACTTTCTCAATGACTCTACTCCTAGTTAGTCCAGAAGTAGCTTTCTCTGCAGTCTCCATGTTGGCTGTCTTGAGGGCTGACATTTCTAATCATCATCAGCTCTGTGAAATTCTCTTTTCTTTGCTTTCTGTGATGCTGCATTCTCTTGGTTTCCATCCCAGGTCCCCAAAGAGTAGTTACTGTTCACTCTTCTATTTTAAGTGCTCTTAAATTCTTCATTTGTTCTCTCCGGCAAGGTGATCACCTAAGTTTCAATGATCACATCCGTGACAATAGCTCTGAAATCTGCATCTTTCTCCTGAATTTCAAATTATACCTTACCAGGAGAGAGGCTCGTCTTGATGTTCTTTTTTCTCAGCAAACTCGGTACGCCCCAAACGGGGCCCATCTTGTACTAATCCCACTCTTCCCTGGGATTCCTCAGTGACCTTCAGCCAACACTGTCCTCTCAGTTTTGGGGGTTTCAAAACTCTGGTTATATTTTATTCTTCTCACTTTTATTCACCGTCCCTCCCACCACTGCATCTATTTTACCTTTGAAATTTTAAGACATCTATTTTCTTCTTTTTGTTTCTAATGCTTACTCAAGCCCTTGTTTTAAGCCACATATCATATCTCTTATTGCCCATGATGGCATCTGACGCTCCCCCGTCAAAACTAGGTTTCCCACCCCCCCCAGGGGTCCCAAAGTACTTCGTGGGTCTAGTATGACACTCAGCACGTTTTTCTTTTTAATATATCTTTGCATAGTATATTCCCTCCAGCACTAAATTGTAAACTCTGCAATGTCATAGATTATTTCTTCTATTTTGATGGCATTAGTATCAAAAACACGAGACTTACAATCTATCTGAGTAAACAAAAGTGTTTTCCCACTCCTCCCACTGATCCTACACCATAAACTACAGTACAGTGGAAATGGCTTTTTGCCATAAAGTGTAATGATGGTGCAGGGCTTTGTGAGCATAGCCAGGCTTTATAACAATGTCCCATCACACTATCACACAGTTTACATGAGCCATTTCATTCAAACCTCTCAACAAACCCACCAGCTCAGATATGGGAATCCATTTTACAGATGTAGAAACTGACGTGCAAAATGTTAAGTAACTTTCCTAAGGCAAAGTCAGGTGTGGAAGCTTACACTCTTAGCATTGCTAGGTAGTTGTTAGTATGACTAAGGTGGATGCGGAGTTAGGCTATTTTGGATTGTTTTCGGTCAATCAGGCTGACCTTGGCTATTAGGTGAACAAGGTTGATTAAGACCTTGCAGATAGTTTTGTTGTTGTTGTTGTTGTTGTTGTTTTTCTTGCAGTTTTTGGCTGGGGCTGGTTTTGAACCTGCCACCTCTGGCTTATGGGGCTGGCACCCTACTCCTCTGAGCCACAGGCGCCGCCCTGCAGGTGGGTTTTTATAAGATCTTATGGGTGGGTTGTTTTGAGAACAGAGTTAATTAAGACCCTGGGAGACTTCCAAGAAACAGCTTATACTCCTCAAAGTCGGATATAAAACCCTAACGTATGCTTTCTGTGGAGCCTGCAGTCACTAGGATGGGGCCCAGCTTGCTGTTCAGGTCATGAATAAGAAAAGAACTTTTTTTTTCTTACTCAAACCTTGCTTGTTTTCTTCAATTATTTCAATGACTCCCTCCAACTGCTCCCTGCTCTTATAGCTTCATATGATTTCATTTGATTAAATCAGACCCTGTGTTGTACAAATGGGAGTTGGTGGACCAGGGAGGAAAATGGTGTGAACTGTAAAATCTGTTTTAGTGTTGAAAAAGAGTAAAATTTTCTCTGCAGTATTTCTTTGACTCCAATTGTTCTTAAAACTTCCTGACTCCAGAGTCCTTCCCTGAGTGGCAGGTAGCACAGGGGCTTTTTTGTTCTTTGTGTAAGGATGCTCTTTGAAGGTGCCACTCCCCTGATCTATCAGCATACCACTATATCATCTTTCCTTTCATCCTGAAGACATCCTCTCCAATCAATCTCAATAAAATGTTGAAAACCTTGAACTTGTTCTTATCAGGTAATTGCTGAGGAAAGGTTAGTTCTACGGTCTTGGGAAGTCCTCTCTAGACAACTCCTATTCATGAGAAAATCACTTGCAGAGAATAGGGACCCATGTCCTTTACATAACACCCATATGCTTTTCAGAGCCTTGGTAGGACCTTCTTTCAAGTAGGAATCAATACTAATTTGCGAGCGACTTGAGGGCAAGGGAGCACGTCTGTTTATCAACTTTAGTATTGTATGAGGCTACTGACTCTGAATGCAAATTGTACCTATTTCATAGATACAGTATGAATTTGAATTAGGTATTTTTGAGGAGAAGGAAAAACATGAGTGCTTTTTTCCTTTTTCTTGAGATAAAGTCATTACTATGTTGCCCTGGGTAGAGTGCTGTGGCGTCACAGCTCACAGCAACCTCACACTCTTAGGCTTAAGTGATTCTCTTGCCTCAGCCTCCCAAATAGCTGGGACTACAAGCGCCTGCCACAACCCCTGGCTATTCTTCTGTTGCAGTTGTCATTCTTGCTTAGCTGGGCTAGGCTGGGTTCGAACCCACCAGCCTCAGTGTATGTGGCCAGGGCTGTAACCACTGTGCTTCAGACGCCAAGCCAGGAGCTTTTTTTCTTGAAAGGCTCAATAATTGATAGCTAAGAAAAATTGGATTGAATTTATTTGCAATTGGCTCACTTATCCTTCATAAAAAAATTATTATTTCTGATAATGTTCTAGGAGAGCAGTTCTCAACCTGTGGGTCGTGACCCACAGGAACTGTATTAAAGGGCCACACACAGCATTAGGAAGGTTGAGAACCACCATTCTAGGAGATCCTGAGAAGAGAAAAAACACTGTTTGTTTTCAAAGATAACATTTATGAGCTCTCTAAATCTCTTTATGCTTTTAAGTTTCATTCTCTAACAACAGATGACAAATAGGCATGGTGTTTTAGTTCTAATTGTAGTTTCAAGATTTGACTCTGATAAATATTTAAGGATTGAATTCTTATTAGAATTTCATTCAAATTTACCTTCAATTATATCCTCTGAAGGTTATTATATTACATGCTCACTGCTCTGGAATTTCTTTGTAATGGTGATTGAATCAGCTGAGTTTAAACTGGGGTCTTAACACTTGTCCACTGTAACTGGGGACAAGTTACAGGTCCTCTCTGTGCTTCAGTTTTCTCATCTGAAAAACAGATAATTAAAAAAATTCATTTCTTTGTCATTGGGATGAGCTGAAATATTAATAATCATGTAAGGATAATAAGCAATTGTGTTAGCTATTATTCATTTTAATAGATTCATTGAAACAATCTGACTTTGGTAGGTCTATTTTCAATGACTTCTTCTAATTATCTACTGTGGTTTATTTTTTGTTTCTGCTTAACCTTATTCCTTATTTATTTTTGAGAAAACCCCTACCAGTTTGAACAATCTCCTACCGTAAGAATCTGAGGCTGTACAGAGAATGCTGAGTGCTGATTGACATTTCTGTCCTCAGCCAAAACCACTTTCTCTTTCTATCTGTGGGGCACATTCCTTGTTATTTTTTGCAGTGAAGTCCCTTGTCCATGTATCTGGTTTTTATTTTTTTATGTTTTTATTGAGACAGAGTCTCACTTTGTCATCCTCTGACAAGGAGGATGTAAAGTACTGTGGCATCATAGCTCACAGCAAACTCCAACTCGTGGGCTTAAGTGATTCTCTTGCCTCAGCCTCCCGAGCAGCTGAGATTACAGTCGCCTGCCACGATGCCCAGCTATTTTTTGTTTAGCAGGCCTGGGCTGGGTTCAAACCCCCCAGCTCTGGTGCACGTGGCTGGTGTCCTAACCATTGAGCTATGGGCACCTTGGTATCTGATTTTTAATTTTGTTTTCAGGAAGTATTCCTAAAGGTTTATGTTGGCCAATACTTGTTTATCTTTCTGAATTTTTCACCAAGTCTTCTAAACATATCCAGACCAAGCCCCAAATGAGAATTTTGTTTTCTAGCATGGTGCCAGATGGCACTTAGGTAGGATAATAAAGGAAATCTGTTTCCTTCTTTACATTTTACATGTCTGTTATAAATTTTACCTTGCTTTAGATGAGCAGCAATTTATAAGTTCAAGTTTCAGGTGAAGGTTCAGGTTGAATTTCATTTTAATGTTTTATTAAAATTGATTTTCTTTTGTGAATATGAATTAATATAATGTCATTTTAGACCAAGCTTATTGATGGGCGGTGACAAATCCAGTCCAGATAACACTGTATAGGGCAGTATTTTCCTGCTTATCTTTACTGAAGATTTACCAGTAAGAAAACCTTAGGTCTTACCATGCCTTTGAAACTTAGATAACATCAAACTCTGCACTATTTAGCAAAGAGCAAAGAAATCTAAACACCATTATGGGTGCTGTCAAAGGTGATTGCGGTGTTTATTCACAATCTAGCAGACTGCTGAGGCTTAAAGTATGCAACTGGCTAGGTCATTGCTTTTGAAGACAAATTATAATAATTTCAAGGTAATAGAGTGTTTGAATCTCTATAATTTAATACAAAGCAAAAGCAAGGATCATTTCATTTGCTTGAATTAAAACGGTTACAAATATATCAAGAAACCTTCTAGAAAGTGAAAGGAACTGTGGTCTAAATTCTACCTAATCAAGGGAAAGGTGATTTTATAGGAAATCAGCCTATCGCAACAGTATTGAGGAGACCAAGCTGGAATTTTGGGAAATGAGAAAGGAAGAAAATAAAGCTTATAGTTCCACTCATACATCCAAGGTTATGGAAAATATTAGGCAAAGAAATTTGAGACATAATTAATATTTTGCCTGAAATGGGTTGTCAACCTGAATTATTTTAGAAATGAGTAGCAGAGGAATAGAATCCTTTTTTTTTTTTTTTTTTGGTTTTGTTATTTGAAAGATAATATGGCATAAAAATGGGGAAACAATTTGATGACACATTGAGGAAAAACTGTGAAATCTGTTAGAAAACATTTTGCTCCTTTGATTAACTCTTCTTTCCTTTCACTGCTCCTTGGTGGGGAAGTTGAGTCCCGTTAAATCATCCTTCCACAGTCCACATCTAAAATGATGTCTGCAAACCTTGGCCAGCATCTGGATTAGCCACAGCACTGAGCATTAAAGGTTTACTCAGGACAGCAAGAGCAGAGATAGATTTTAATCCACGGGAAGACACACTGCCTGAGTCAGTTGCACTAGACTCCTGCGTGTGAGTCACGGGGTTCCTTCTGTGAACTAGAGCTCTGAATGTGGCCCTCTTGGGACCTCATGGTCCAGGCTGCAGAGCTGGGATATGCACACAATGGTATCTAGGCAGAAAGCGTGGCAAAGGACCCGCAGATGTTGAATTTTATGCTTGATGGCCTATGAGTCGGGCCGGCTTTGCTTGGAACCCAACTTTGCCATGTACAGGTGGTGTATCTTGGGCAAGCTGATCATTCTTTCTGAGCATCGGATTTCTCAAGTGCCAAATGGAGACTTTCGGGCTGTTGTGAGCTTTAAGTGGGAGGATGTTGGTAAAAGTCTTAGCATAATCCTCGTTTGTATTAAGGGCTACAGCTACAACTGATATCATTGTGTGAAGTGCTTGTCGTGTACAATGTCAAGGTGCTCAATAAATATGCTGTGGACATTTTTAAGGTCTTATTATCAGCAGTGACCATATCAAAATGCATACCTATCCTTCCGCTGTCTTTGGCCCCCAGATCCTCTCTGTCTTGGCCCAGCAGGCTCTGGAGGCAGCAGAGATGGGTTCCTGGTTAAGTCGGGCACTGCGGCCAGCAGTTTAGACTTGGGTGCCTTGACTGGAAGACTGGTCTGCTGTTCCGTGTTGTAACCTGGGGTAGGACTTTCATGTTTTTAAGTTGTTTCTCTGTTCTGAAATGGGGGTGGTGATGATGATGCTCACCTCACAGAGTTGTAACAATAGGAAAATAAATTGAGTGTGAATTCAATGTGCAAACTACAAAGTATTAATAGGCCAGGATGTTAGTTCGTCAATAATAGGAAGCATGACAGCTAGCCTCTAGAGTGGAGGAGTGTCTCTCCCCACCTACTTCCTTACCAACACTTTGTCAATTGCCTTCACTCGCATTTTCATTTGGGGGAAATTTTTGTCTCAGAAAGAATGATCCGCGTCCTCACCGCTTCCTCAGTCCTTCAATGTCATTGCAGCCCACTTTTGGTGTGTAATCTTTTTTTTTTTTCTTTTTTGGAGAATGATCTCCCACTTTGCCATTGAATTAGTAAAATCAAAAATCACAAAATCCAAAGTCCTCCCTCTTTGAAATCTCTGGAACATTTGCCACGTTTACCCATTCCCATTTCAACGGCAAAAATGCACTTACTGAGAGGCCTCTGTGTGCAGGGCTGGCCTCCAGCATCCGTGGTATCACTCACCTCAGCAGAGCCCTTTAGTGGCAGGTAGCATGACCCCATTTTTCAGAGGAGGAAACTGAGACAGAGAGATGTCAATAAACTTGCTCAATATCTCAAACCTGCTACATAAAGGGCACGAAAGATATTTGAACTGAGTTGCTCTTGAAGATTCCTCTGGAGGCTTTGTCCTTTTCTTAACTTTTATGTGTAATCTACCTATTTGTCTTTGTTATAACATTTGTCTCACAGTCTCCTTCTTAACTCCCGGGACTTGATAAACCTTTTGAATAATGTGTAATCCCCAGAGACCCCCTTTAGCATAATATTTTGTGTGGAGAGAGGGGAAGACGCATGCCCTGTTGATGGGACTGCAAACCAGCGCCGCCTCTGTGGGAACAAGCATGGGATTCCTCCAAGAACCAAGTGGGCAAATTATTTTTCAACAAAGGAAACATTAGCCAAGAATCTTTCTTTGGGCTGATATGTATGAAAAGTTAAAATAAAGTAAGAACATGAAAACACATCATCTCCTTCCTAGCTCATTACCTTGTAGCCAACATAGCATGGGCTTTCTCAAGCTGAGAGCTTTCCTTGGGCTAATTGGTCAACAGGTTTTTTCATAAATAGTGCAGGGGGAGAGAAAGATAACAGAAGAGAAAAAACATGCATACATTTCTTAGGAGGTACATGTGAAAACATTGTCATTCTGACAAAGAATCCTAGCCAGGATGGACTATAACACGACTTAGATAAACTCCAGGTAAGGTGACGCACAGGAGAGAAATCTGAGCAAGTTTGCATGATGCCCAAACGGACCCTAAGCGACAATGAGTGTTGTTGGTTTTCCTGCTGACCTTTATTTAACAGAATCCTCTCATTAGAAAAGAGCTTGCTTTAGCTTATTGTTAAAATCGCTGTTTGTTCACCTGCTTTGAAAAAGGAAGGGGCAAGAATAAGCACGGAGGTAGATTAATAGTCTTCCTGCTGGGCTTTGGCACAATTCTTTCTTCTCCCCAATTCAGATTCTCTCCTTCTCTTTCTTTAGGCCAATATGGATAGCAGTATTATATTTTGATTTATATATTTAGTGGGCAAGGGCCTAATGTGTGAAGTGGCTGCAAAGCATAGTATATAATAATATTGTGAAGAAAAATGTGCTAAAATACAGAAAACTGCTAGGTATAATGAAATTGCCATTTTGCAGGTGAAAGTAATTTAACATTGCCCATTTTCTATAGTTTATTTTTTTTTAGAAGGCACTGTAACTTATACTGACCAAAATTCTATAAGGTAAGTGACTTTTCTGCTTAGAAAGAAGAAAATTATTTACCCAAGGACTTGTACTAGATGAATTCTGAGCCCCAATCAATTTTCTTTCTATTCCATCAATATGTCTTTTTACAAAACATAGTTCATTTTCAATTTCTAAGTAGAAGAAAAAAGACAAAATTATTCATGTATATAACTGTGTGATAAGTAAGTATCAAAAGGAAAATCTGCTGAAAGAGTTCAAAGAGTTCTAGCTTAGGGTGCCAGGAATATGGAGGGAAGCAGAAAAATGGGAAGGAGAAGAGGGAAGATTTTATTTAGGAAGGACTGGAAAATCAGTAGGATTTTTACAGGTGAATATGAGCGGTGAAGGGGATCTTATCTGGATGTTTGAAATGCGTGGGGCCAGAGGTCTGAGGACCTAGGTATGTTTGAGGGGAAAGTAATTCAGTAGTAACAAGTGAGAGAAGGAGGTAAAGATTAGCCTGGAAATTTACACGAGAAATTAGAAAGTCTTGATATCTAGTCCCACGATACTTTATTTTCTTGGTTAAGTGAGAACCTAAGGTCTGTGATCAGGGAAGTTTCATGATTAGGGCTTTGCATTTAGAAGGTCTATGTAGATGAAAACCAAGGCAAACTGAGAACAGTTTTTCTCAAAATTTATGTATGCTAGATCTATCTGCAATGTTAGGTAAATTTCTAGGCATTACCCTAAAACGGTATGATTAAATATAGTCCACATGAATTGCTTTACTTTAAAAGTTCCCCAGATAATTCCTAAGTAGGTGAATAAAGCACTGCATTTTGAAAATATCAGTCTGGAGGTCAGGAGCCCACTTAACAAACTATCTTATAGTTATAGTCAAAGTATGAGGTTAAAGGAATTTTATTTGTAGAAGGAGAAGAAAGGCACAAATGCAAGAGATATTTCCAAGAAAGAATCAATAGGCAACTTAAGTCCACAGTTGGAAGAAGATTCAAAGACAGTTGTTCAATTTAAAATCTGGGAAGCTTGTGATGAGATGGATAGAAATATGAGTCAGGGTTGATTTATTAGGTCTTGACTATAGCTTAGTTTTGTCAAGTGAATTTTGAAGCCGAAAGATGACAGTCACAGGGAAATGTCAATGAGGTATTAGCTAACGTAAGACTTTGGTTGGAGAGCAAGGTCATGGATGAACAGATGGCTTAGGGTTGAAGTATAGGCAGATAATACTTACAATTATTGAAAAGGTTTTAAAAAGTAAGAGGAGGACATAAAGGAAAAAAAGAACTATAAGAGATTATCTGGGAAGTTAAACAATTGAACACAATTAAAATCAAAGGAGGAGAGAATTCCAAGAAAAAAATTATATTATATATTTTATACATATACATATGCAGCCAACATATACACATATACACATATGTAGCAGAAATAATTGAGTATAGACTACAATTTCAAAATGTCTTCTGATGGAAGGGAACTCTAGTTCTGCTCCAGTGTTCTATAACTTCACCATCTATCTCATTATTCAAGTCAGAAAGCCAGATTTATCCTTGACATTCTCTTCTGTTTCACCCTTGTCCTCGCAAATTTAATCCATCAGCAAGTTCGTGGTATGATTTTCTGTCTTAGTACAGTTATGCTGCTGTAACAATATTTGAAACTGAGTAATTTGTCAAGAACAGGAACTTATTTCTTACAATTCTGGAGGCTGGGGAGGGTCGAGGGCCCCACTTCCCACTGTGAGGGCCTTGCTGCCATAGCACCACAGGGCAGAAGGCAGAAGGGCAGGACAGAGCACAGGAGAGAGAAGGCCAGGGGCAAACGCGTCCTTTGATCAGGAGCCTGCTCCCATGATAAGTGACCAGTCAGCGTAAATAGCAGCAATCCATCCACGAGGCAGAAAGACCAAGTTAAACAATTGAACATAACTCAAGTCAAAGGAGGTGAGAATTCTCACACAGCTCAAGCGCTCGCCTTCTAACCCAGCTGCATAAGGAACGGAGTTTCCAACACAGGACCTCGGGGTGCATTTAGGCCACAGCAGTTCCTGAATGTGGCTCCTTCTGGCCACTCTCTCCATCTCCCTGCCGCGTGGTCTGGGCCACTGTCATTTGGATGAGGGCGATGGCCTTTCATCCGGCCTCTCAGCACCCACCCCTCCTCTTGTTTCCTTCCCACACTGCAGTCAGAGAGACTCTGGCAAAGCACAACCCCTGGCAGCCTCCTGCTTCATACCTCGATGACTTTCCACTGCACCCAGAGAAACAGGCCAGCTCCCTACCATGACCACAGGGGTCTCCGGAGCTGGGCTCCTGTCTCCCTTTCCATTCTTATCTGCACCCATAGGCTGCTTGGCCTCTGCCCCCACTTGTGCTGGCCCTGGGGCACAGTCCTCACCTACTCTCTGTAGCAGAATTCAAGCTAAAGGGTAGTGGGATGGAGAATGGATTGTAAAAACAAATAGACACCAGAGAACATTTTAAGCCAAGTAGAAGTAAGCTGCTTTCCCTCTGTCTTGTTTGTGAACTTTCAAAAGCCTTCTCCCTAGAAGGTACGCTATACTGAACAGGCCAAACGCCATCGAGTGTCTGAGATCAAAATCACACACGGGACAACTTCTCATACGGGCACATGAACCACAGCACACCTGTTTTCCTCACGTTTTGTTTTCCAGTTCAGTAGGCACTAAATCCACAAGTCAGTGGGGGAAATCAACCTAGAAGATTGAGAAGGAGGTTCTAATGGACAGTTTTGATACAGTTTTCTTTTTACTGGAGCTATTACCTTTTTTTTTTTTTACACCTAAAAAAGATTTTCTCAAATTTGGCAATATGTTATCTAAACCTTCCTTTTCCTTCAAATATAAACTTCAATTCTCTTTCTCAGCTTTCATTTGATTCATTTCAACAAAGAAGTGTGTCCTCTACTGTTCTATTTTTATGTTTTAAAAGCAAACAGGTGCCTTGAGCTGTCTACACAGGCAACCTCACATGACTGCCCCAAACCATGACTCAGTGTCAAATGAAACCATTAGGAAGCAAAGTTAGAGCAGCCATGGACATCTCACAGAGAGGAAGAAACTGCTCTAATCCTGCTAAAATCTGAAGTTCAGGTATTGTTTTCTTTTATTACCTCTGACGTTAGGTAGTATTTTCTTTTGAATATCAGGTTCCCCCCTTTATTTTTTTAATTTCAGATTAATATGAGGGTAGAAATGTTTAGGCTACACTGTTGTCATTTAATTTTTTTTTTTTTGCAGTTTTTGGCCAGGGCTGGGTTTGAACCCGCCACCTCCGGCATATGGAGCCAGCGACCTACTCCTTTGAGCCACAGGTGTTGCCCAGCTGTTTTCATTTCTAAGGTAAAGTTCAAGTTGTAGGTGAGCCCTTCACCCAGGGGACTTGCCGAACACCTTCGTACTGTGCACGTTAGGTGAGATCCCGCCAATGACCTTCCCTCCCCTCCCCTTCCACTTGCTAGACTGTACTTAAGTTGTTTCTGTCATGTGGAATTGTAGTTGTTTATGTATTGGTTTCATATTAGTATTGAGTACATTGGATACTTGTTTTTCCTTTTTTTTTTTTTTTTTGCAGTTTTTTGCTGGGACTGGGTTTGAACCTGCCACCTCCAGTATATGGGGCCGGCGCCTTACTCCTTTGAGCCACAGGCGCCACCCTTGTTTTAACATTCTTGTGATACTTAAGAAGAATGTATTTCAGCTCCGTACAGATCAAACACAAAAGATGTAAACTTTCCATCTTCTCATATGGCTGAATAGAGTACCCCGTGGTATACAGACAGCACAGTTTTTCCCTTCTCTTCTAATTTCTTCATTTGGAATATACCAGGAAAACAACAACAACACATCCATAGCCATTCAGTAGTCCTAGAATTGCTACAGAAATACAATCTCTCTGCTGAAGTTTTAGCAGGTTGACGGATCCATACAGTCTTCAGGTGGTCTGAAATGTTCAGATGCTTATGCAAAACTGAGACCTTTGCGAATTGTCTCAAGGGTGAGATTTACCAACTGCTTCTCCCCCTCCTCATGAAGCACCTTATGCAGCGTGTCCACAGCAATTCTGTGCCTCTGATGCACAGCAAAGAAATCTAGATTTGCGTTTGAATTGCTGGCTATTTTTAACTTTCTGAGAGTTTCACTTTGAAAGATACTTTACTTTTGTGGATGAGTTTGGACTCAGGTGCTTGACCTTTTCCAGGTTTCCCGTGAAGATTTTAATGAAAAAGAAAAAAGACTTAGAAAGTCTGACAAAACGAAACCTGTGGTTTATAAAGTCCTGAACTATGTCACGGAGCCCAGTGGAATTTCCAGACACATGTGGTGTCATGGGCTTTATTTTGCAAAATTTTCAGATTGACTCCTCCTTTGTAAGAATTCTATGAGGACTGGTTTTTATCTACACTATGGCATTCAGAGTGATTCAGTGGAATTAAAATTTGCATTGTTTCTAGAATCCTAAATCCTCAGTCAAGCAACCTGATAAATAAAGATAAGATATTTACTTGATTTCTCTAATATAGCTTTACTTCAGGAGATAGGGTAAAAAGGAGAGTGTCTATACTAATCAAAAATTATTTTAAAAAATTGACATAAAAACATAGTTCTATTCACCTGAGATTTATAAAAACATAGTGTCTGCTTTCATTAGTTTATAACCTAACTATCTGGCTGGCTAAAATTATACTTTAAAATTTGGGTTATATATCTTACTGCTTGCCTGTTCTTTTTTACTGGCTGAATACACTTATTGAAAACTGAAAATGAGCTCCCATATCCAGAATCTTTGGAGTTTAAATTTTACACTCGGGAAAACACCAAGATGACAAGAAATCTGCATGTGAGATTCATCTGACATTTTCCCTACATAGTAGAAACGCTGGCGCGTGTAAACCAAAGCTCTGCTGTGCGATACTATAAGCGTCTTCTCTTTCTTTCCTAAGAAGTCCGCAGGCTTGACATTTGACAGCAGATTTATTCTCTCCCCTCCCCGAGCTGAAATTCTTACCCAGGTTCATCTGTCACCCTGGCTTTGATGAGGAAGGGGTTTGGGCGTTTGCTGTCTGAGCTGTCAAACTCAGAATCAGCTTCTAATGGCCAGTCCTGCCACGCACTTCAGAAAGATAGTGGAATGTCTGGACAGCAGAAAGGGAGACAGGGAGAAACAGTCAAAAAGCACATCTGGTATGGACCTGGGGATATAAAGGGAGGAGGTGGGAGGACAGGTGCATGAGGTTGGTAAGCCCGTGGCACACCCAGGTCTTTGTTATTAGAAAGCAGTTCCAAGCAGCTCTGTGTTTCTGAGGCGTGTGATTTATTTGTTCATGTGCTTGTTGGTTCTCCTTAGGTCAAATCCAACTCTGAGAAATCCAGTATAGATACCATTGATTCATTCATTCAAGAAATACTTCTGCGGCTAAGTGCTGCCAGGAACTCTGCTAGATGTTGAAAATACTGTGATGACTGTGACCAGCCCTTACCCCTTCAGAGACTTACAGTTTAAAGGGGGTGAGGGAGAATATGGAGAGAGATGGGTGGCGGGAGGGTAATTGGTGGGACCACACCTACGGTGCATCTTACAAGGGTACAGGTGAAACTTACTAAATGTAGAATACAAATGTCTTAACACAATAACTAAGAAAATGCATGAGGGCTATGTTAACCAGTTTGATGAAAATATTTCAAATTGTATATGAAACCAGCATATTGTACCCCATGATTGCATTAATGCACACAGCTATGATTTAATAAAAAAAAATGGCCAAAAAAAATAATAAAGGTGGCAAGGGGCCAAATCACAGCACAGCGTAACAAGGACCATGGTGGAGTGAGGCACAGGGTGTTCTTGGAACAAAAAGGAACATCATCTTGGAAATATTAAAAAAAAAGTCAAATCTTAAAAACCTGTGACATTTTCATGACGATGGCGCAGCCACACTCTTGGAGAACGATAATAAATATTGCTGGGACCAGTGACGCTTACATGGTGGATTTGAGAAATTGACTAAATATTAAAGGGAACATCATAGAAATACAGTCATTGCCTGCACAAACCAAGATTTAGGAATCTGAAATTTGAGAAGTTATTTGGCATAGGATGAAGTTCAGAATTGATTGAAGAAGAGGAAACTTGAACCTATGGGGTCAATATATCAGTATTTGAGAATTTCCCGATAGCTTAACTGGAAATGCTGATATTTTTATCGAGCAATTAAATGAGACACTCTTTACATCCCAAAATTAGTAATGCTAAAAGCAAAATCGTTGCCGGTGCTGTGGACTCACGCACATTGTGCACTGCAGTCAGCACTGCAGGATCCCACATTTACCTGGTACTTCCCCAGGGTCTCAGGCAGGGCAGCCGCAGGCAGAGCGGAAGTGCTGAAGCTGGAGCCTGGCAAAGCCCAGCGGAGGCACTAGGGGGAAGCCCTGTCTCAGGTGCGTGAATCTACAAAATTGGGTTTGGCATTTCACAGAGGCAGACATATTGCTTCTTTCATTTTGGGTCTAATAAGAAGTGAGCGAATGTCACACATTTCAGGAAAATAGGTTTCTGGCTCTGATCAGAGGCTCCAAAGCCTTGAACTCCTTCCTAGATAGTAGCTTGATGCTAATGGCTCTTGAAGGATATCTATTGAATGAATTTGCAGACATGTAATAACAAGAAATAAAAACTAAGGGGGTCTCTCTCTGTGTCATAATACATACAATTAAAGCTTACATTTTCATCTTAATAATAGTTTCACATAAATGGGCAATACGTATCATGCACATAATTGGTGCTGAGCTGGTGCTAACAGCTAGGCATAGATTATTTGACTTAATCTTCATGTCCTTATGGATGATCTATTATTTCTATCTACATTTCTGCTGAAGAAAGGGAGGCTCAGGCAGGAGGCAGGAATGGGTTGCAGACCCAGATATTTAGGGCCATGAGGCTGGTGTCTAATGCTCCCCTATTCTGTGTGCCTAGGAACCGTGGTCCTTACTTGGTGAATTTGTGTTCATTCAAATGGTTTCACAGGCATTTGAGGCTAATTTTCGTTTAGGGAAGGATACCTAAGACATTTGTATTGATCACAAGGGAAAGAAAGTCCTTTCTTAGATTCTCTCTTTGACAAACCCCTCTAATCACTGTCAACCTTCAGTCACCAAAAACATTGACGATGGCTAATCTAACATTCTGCTTATCAGGCATTTCTATGGCAGAAGGGAGAGTAAATTTTCCTAGCTTACTAACTCTTTGACCTTGAACAATTTGATTAACTTCCCTACTTCTTAATTTTCTTATCTGTTCAATGGAAAGGAGACCTCCAGCCGAGGCATGCTGTGAAGATGAAATGACATTAAAACGAGAAAACTATTACTTTTTATTTTTGAGACAGAGTCTGAGTTATCAACTCTCAGTAGAGGGCTGTGGTGTCACAGCTCACAGCAACCTCCAACTCCTGGCCTTAGGTGATTCTCTTTCCTCAGCCTCCCGAGTAGCTGAAACTACAGGCACCTGCTACAACGGCTGGCTATATTTTTGTTGCACTTTGGCCAGGGCTGGGTTTGAACCCACCATCCTCAGTATATGGGGCCAGCACCTTACCCACTGAGCCACAGGTGCCGCCCCAAGTTTCTCCCCTCAGCTGGGCATTTTAAAGGAAAGTGTTGCATTATCACAATTGATCTTCAACCTAAAGAAGTAGATACTACTATCACCAGTCACCAATGAGAAAACTGAGGCTTAGTAAGATTTTGAAACTTGCCCAAGACTACATAGCTATGGAGTAGAGAAGGCTAGATTCAAACCTAATTTATTCTTTTAAAGCTTATGCTTATCTCAGTCACTGTGTCCTTTTCACATCATACTTCCACTCCGGAGTATAAAACATTCTCAAAATGTCAAACATTATTGATTATATTCAATTTGGACACTAAGATTATTGTGCTTTAATTGTTTGAAAACATATAATTTATGAATACCAGATTAGGTCACTGTTAAACAGGCCGTGTGATTGTACCATGCTGACATTGACAGAATATAAATTAATACTACAATTATTGATTAGTATTGATTGATTGCTACTGGGGCTTTTATCCTTACAAAGGCATAGACCCAACTGGACCTTTTAGCCTGGTTTTGTCATCCCTTCCTTCTTCACCAGGGAAGAGCAGAGAAAACATGGGGCTGTCTACATCCATAGTCATTCATATAGGAGATCTGTGAGGATGTCCTTTTTGAAATAGAAGTCATCTTCAGGATAACATCAACTTCAGGCAAATTGAATTTTTATTTGCTTTGACATAGATTGGAATTAGTGATGTGATTTTTTTTTCCCTCTTGTGCAGGGAAAAGAAAGAAAATCATCTTGATAAATCTCCTTTACTTTCATGAAGGGGTTCAATATTTTTCTCTTTGGGAGAAGCAATTAGGATGTTATGACACAGAGATCTAACCCTGAGGTTGAAAACCTATGCTCGGGATCTGACTCTACTAAGGGGGTTTGATGGGGACACATCCAGTCCCCCCATGACACAGCGTGTTCATGTATCTGAGGATTGTGGATTGCATTCCTCTTACATGAGAGGCCCTATTCTAAGTGCCATGGATGCATCTGAAAACAAAACAGAGTCCCTGTTTCCATAGAGTTTACATTCTATGACCAACAAACATGAAAAACTGCTCATTGTCCCTAATCATCCAAGAAATGCAAATCAAAACCACTTTGAGATATCATTTAACCCCAGTAAAATTAGCCCACATCACAAAATCCCAAAACCATAGATGTTGGAGTGGATATGGAGAGAAGGGAACACTTCTACACTTTTGGCAGGATTGAAATCTAATACAAGCTCTTTGGAAAGAAGTATGGAGAATCCTCAAAGAACTCAAATTAAATCTCCCATTTGATCTCACAATCTCATTACTAAGCTTCTACTCAGAAGAAAAAAAAATCATTTTATCATGAAGACTTTTGTATTAGATTATTTGTCACGGCTCAATTTACAATCGCCAAGACGTGGAAATAATCTAAATGCCCATCAACCCAGGAATGGATTAACAAACTGTGGCATATGTATACCATGGAATACTATTCATCCATAAAAAGATAGTGACTTTACATCTTTTGTATTAACCTGGATGGAGTTGAAACACATTCTTTTAAATAAAGTATCACAAGAATGGAAAAGCAAATATCCAATGTACTCAATATTAATATGAAGCCAGTAGATGATCTAATTCATGCCCACATAGGAAAAAATTCAATTCAATTCAAGTTGGGGGGAGGTAAAGAAAGGGGGAGGGCCAGGAGGGGTTGGGGTGCTCTTGCCTAATGTGCACAGTGTAGGATTGTATGGCACACACTTTGGGTGAGGGACACAACTGCAAGTGGGACTTTACCTAACAAATTCAAATATTGTGATGTGGTTGTTTGCACTCTTACATTAGCCTGGAATAAAAAAGCAAAAGAGTTTACATTCTCACAGGGGGGAGAAAGACAATAAAAATGTAGACTGTAATACAGGTATATTAGCAATAATATTTGGTTTGCTACGGAGGAAAAGAAGCATTGATAGAGAGTAGGATGTATATAGGAGGTGCGATTTCAAAGGTAGTTTGGGGGAAGTCTTGTCTGATAAGGTGACATTCAGCAGAGATCTGAAAAAGTGATGGACAGGCTCAGTGCCTGTAGCTCAGTGAGTAGGGTGCTGGCCACATACACCGAGGCTAGCAGGTTCAAGTGCAGCTCAGACCTGCTAAACAACAATGACAATTGCGAGCAAAAAAAAAAAAAAAAAAAGCTGTGCGTTGTGGTGGGTGCCTTTAGTCCCTGCTATTAGGAAGGCTAATAGGAGGCAAGAGCATCGATTAAGCCCAAGAGTTTGAGGTTTGAGGTTGCTGTGAGTTCTGATGCCACGGCACTCTACCCAGGGTGACGTAGTGAGACTCTGTCTCAAAAAAAAAAAAAAAAAAGTGAGGAACAGGCTGGATGCAGTGCTCACATCTGTAATTCTAGCATTCTTTGAAGCCAAAGCAGTGGGCTCACCGTAGCCTGAGTTTGAAGCTGCTGTGAGCTATGATGAGCCATGCAACTCTACCCAGGGAGGCAAGGTGATACTTTAAAGTGAGGAACTAAGTGAAGTGGCTGTCTAGGAGAAGACATTTTTAGATAACAGGCACAGCAAAATCCAAGGCCTTGAAGGTGGATTGTTATTGTCCAGTTTGAGGTCAGCCTGAGAGGCCAGCGTGGCTGTAGTGAAGAAGAAAGAGAAAGTGATGACAGAAGAGGCCAGGGATGGACCAGATCACTCCAGGGCTTGGGGACCACCGTCAGGCTTTGACTTTTACCTGCTGTCGGATGGGACAGCATTGATTTAACTTCAATATAAAGATGACCACCAGTGTTGGGGACAGAACAGAATGTGCCTATGTGAGCAGGAAAAGGCAGAAGCAAGAGATGCAAAAACAAAACAGAGAGGTGGTAGTGGAAATAATAAGAAATAACTGAACTCTAGATATAGTTGGAAGTGGAGGCCCTAGGAATTTCTGTGATGTGTGAAGGAAGGTGGGGGTCAAAGAGAATTCCAAGATCTTTCTTCCAAGAAAGTAGAATGAAAGAGTTTCAATTTATATATATGGAGAAAAATATGGGAGGGGGACATTTTATGTGGAAATGCAGAAATTTGATTGGAACATGTTAAATGCAAGGTGCCAGTGAGACAGTGACATGGAAGTGCCCTGTAGGGAGTTGGTGGTGACTGCGGAGATTGGAGGGAACGTTCAGGTCGGGACCAGCATCTGGGAGCTGCCCGTGTGTGGACACTTTCCAAGGTCTCGAGACTGGATTGGACTTGTTTAGGAACGAGGTGTAGACAAAGAAGAGATTTATAGTTGAGCCTTGGAACACTCCAATACAAACTATTAGGAGATAATGAGGATTCAGCAAAGGAAAGTGAAAAGGCTCACTTTATAAAATAAAGAGAAATCTCTCTCTCTCTCTCACACACACACACACACACACACACACTCTCTCTCCTTTCCTCAGGAAGCAGAGTTAAAAAGGAGTAGTCAGTTTCTGAAAAAATGATGTGGTTTTTCAGAAAGTACCAAGAAACCCCAGGAAGAAGCGGCACCCAGTGGGGATGGCACCTTTTCTCAGTCATGCTTAGACAAGCAAACCACTTGGCATTTTGGGTGAAGACACAGTGCGTAATATAAAGTAAAATAACAGGCGAAGGTGGTGATGTGGTTGGAAAAGGAGACACAGGTCAACTTTTACAATGTAAGTCATAAAATGACTGTGAATACATGTTCTCTGAAAAATGTTTAGCAGTCATGCAGATGAATAAAGGGAATAAAATGCACTGATCCACCACACGATAATGCTGTTAACTTTTTGTGTGCACTTTTTCTAGTTTTTTCATATACATTGGTGAATTAACAAAACCCAGATAGATGGTACTCTATGTTATTCTGGTCTGCTTTTTACTTAATAGAACAGTAGGAATCTTTTTGGAAGACGTATTGTTCACCATAGTTTGATGAGAGGTGGGAGATAATCATAGAAAAGATTGTGTTAGTTTGAGACATGCCTGGTCCATTTCCTTCCACTAGAATAGGAGGGTGATGGTGCGTGTACTCGGAGAGGGGGCCAAGGACGACTCTGGATTCTGAATGTTGGTGACCGACACCACCAACGGGACTCACAGGACTGAGCTTTGCTTATTTTTTACATCAGAGTGGATTCCAGACTTCCTTTCAGTGCAGTTGCAGAACTGTTTGTTTTTCTTCCCTAAATGCAGCAGAACTGAAAAAGAATATCTGGAAATGTTTGGGCTGACCTCTACCAATGTAAACAAACAGGGAAATTAATTTGTGATACAAACTAGATGGTTTCGACTGATTTCCTAGATTTGTCTTGCCCCATGGCTTACAAAGAAACAAAAACCCATCATATTTTCCCCGTATTTTTCATGTTGTAGTAGATGGTCTAGAAACATAAACCATCAAGAATTAATGTAGGAACTTGTCATAAATCTGTGAAAATTGTGAAAAGTCATTTTAGTTTATGGCATGAACATGACTACAACAAAATAATTTCTCCTATGGACAACTTTCATGGCAAGAATTGCCTCTCAAGTAAACAGTTGACGTTATGAGGCTCAGAAGATATTAGTGAGGGGCAGTGAACATCCTTTTAAAGTTAATGAAATTAATAAAAACAATAAAAATAATACCTAGTCGTAAACTTCTGACAACAGTTAAATAAAATGGATGTGTGTATTTTTGATTGTGTATTTTGAGATCCTGATGTCTATATACGCATAGATTCTTGACTGGTGGCTCAATTGGCTAGAGAATGGGACTTTACAAGGTCAAGGTCACACATTCCACTGGTCTTGTAGAAACAGAAACCTATGTCATAGTCATCAAATGCACCAGGACTTCCACAGAGTCATTTCATGGATATGTGATCTAGTCACATAAAGACCAGCCAAGAGAGTTGGGCTGCTTCAGTAATACCCATCTCACTGTTTGAAAAAACAAACACGCAACTTTAACACGGATGGATGCCGCCTACTATGGGTCAATGAGCCCCACTTCGTATGAGAATGGCAAGACATACACAGATGCTCACAAATGTACAAGTCCACAGCATCGTAGAAGAGCAGAAACCCCACTTAGCCTTAATTCCAGTATTTAGCTGAAAAAGAACATACTATAATTTTCTTTCACTTTTATTTCTAGGTTATGCTGGATTAAGAAGGAAGTTTAGATACACTTGAAAAATACTTCATGCTTTTATAAATATCTAATTATTTCATGATCTTTGCCGTTCATTATAAGCAAATGAATGCTCGGAACGTTTTCAAGTTGTAAAGCAGCAGCTGGACATCCTGGAGTTTGTGGAGCGCGATGGGGAAATGATCGCACAGCCCCGAGAACCTGACTCAGTACGTCCCAGCCACTCCCCATTCAGGGTCACAGGCAATGACAAAGGCTGAAACCCGCACCCCAGCCCGAGTTGGGGAAACACTGGCTTCTTACTCTGGCACGTTGTGATTTCCTGTCATTCCCTTTTCTGATTGAGCTATACCAATCCCATAAAAGTACAAAGCAGTGTAAGTTCCTCAGCAAATCTACTCATTACCCACGGGACTTTGGTACCCAATTGCCCCTCTCATCTTTCAAGGAGAATTGTGCTTTTAAGCTGTTCATTAAAAAAAAAGAAGAAGAAGAAGAAGGTAAAATGTCAAGTCTATACCCTCTAACGAACCGCCACTTCCATCCGCAGCCCGGGCAGTTGTTCAAAGCAGGAGCAGACTCAGAGAGAAAGCCCCTTCTTTGAGTTTAAAAAACTCTTTCTCTGCTTTAGCAAAACCGTTACCACAGTGTAGCTCAGACTCTCCACATGCAAAATGGACGAAGGCACCCAATTTTCTTTTGAAATAAATTAAATCTGAATAGTTCTTTGTCAGGGAAAGCGGCTGTGATCTCCCCATGTCCCCTTATAAAAATTAGCCTCGGCCATCAGAATACATTGGCCATTGAAGTGAATATTTATCTCGCAGGTTTCCAGCCTTAAGGACAGCTTCCGCTGCTTTATTTTTCTTGGACCTTTGTGCCTCCCACCCACCAAAGTCTCCACTCAGCCCTGCCAGCAGCCGGGCTGGCACCACAGATAAGAAGCCGAGTGTCGCCGTGGTGACCTCTAAGCCTGCTACCCCCGGGAGGGGGGCCGCGACTGCTCACGAGGGGCTGGGAGCCCGGAGCCCGTTTGCCCGTGAAAGCGCACCGCGCACCCTGCAGCCTGCTCGCCCCGCTCCCCTTCCTGCCCGGCTCTGCACCCGCCTCAATCCCCATCCACGCCGCCCCAGCAAACGAAAGCGCAGCAGCGAAACAGCAACAGATCCCTTTGTTTCACATGCAAATCCTACCTCGGGAGTTGTCACATCTTCCTCAAAAGCCAGGCTGAATTTCTCCTGACAGCCATCCAGGGCCGGCGGTCAGCATCCTTCCCTCCGTGCCCAGAGCCTTTGTGCACCGTTAATGTCACGACCCGTTTAACTCATAGCTTTAAGACCCTGCTCAAAATGCCTGGAAGAGTTTGGAAGGACAATGGGAGTGACGGCACGCTAGACAGCCATGCTCGAAATTAGTTCTCCGAAGCTCCGAGGAGCCTGCTTCATACTGTTTTTAAAGCGTGCAGGAGGCAGGGTCGATTAGCCTATGACAGGCACGCTGTTTCTGTTTTTATTAAATACTGTAATAGGCTGTCTGTTAGCAATGCTGTGATAGGTCCGACAGCACTTTGCACTGCTTTCGAATTCTCCTGCAAAAAGGGGAGAGAGGGCTCCAGAGACCCACACCCGCGCCCTGATGGGATTTCTCAATCCTCTTCCACTACAGGGGAAAGAACTCCTTTCGCAAATACGTATTGCTCCCTGGAAAGTGAACTTGGAAATAAACACTCCAGGATTCCCTAAACAATTCTTTTGCTCCCAGCAAGGGAATTCTGCTCTTAGAGAACAAAAATAAATGTTCTCTGGAGTTAGGGAAGAAAGTCAATCCAAACAGGAAAAATTTTCACCAATAGTGAGGTGTGATTTAGGGTATAGATGTACATAAAATCTCCAATTATATATAAAAGGGACTGAATGGTCCATTCATTTAGGATCATTAAAGAATGGTCCTAAGTCGTTCTTTCATGCTGAGTTACAACGCTCTGTTTCAGTCTGAAGCGAATTTGCCTTGTATTCTTGCCACCACGGGAGCAGCCAAGGAATAGCTGTTGGAAGGGATGGAGATGGGTGCGCTGTCTTCATACTCATGATCATAAAAGGTTAAGAGGGCATTTCTCACCCATGATCAGAGAGGAGGGTATTAGTTGGCTGGAAATGCTACCCTACCCATAAGTACCTTTCCAATAGATAAGCGAAACAAAGTTCCTGGTCGCTCATGATAACACATAGTTTTACTCCAACTACCCAGATTTGGTTATTTTCTTCCCCTGTTCTTTCTCTCCTCTCTCCACAAACAATAGTTTTGTGGTGTTACTATGGAAACCAAGCTGTCCACCCCATGAGAGAGTCTTAGAGAGAGAAGGAGATGTAATGGACGCAAATGTACCATATAAAATTGAAAAGGAGCGGAGATTAGCAAATAAACAAACAAAAACAACTATAGACAAACTATTAAAAAAAACCTCTGGGTGGTGCCCGTGGCTCAAAGGAGTAGGGCGCCAGCCCCATATACGGAGGTGGCGGGTTCAAACCCAGCCCTGGCCAAAAACTGTCAACCCCCCCCAAAAAATTAATAAAAAAACTCAAAGGGAATATTTATAATCATTGCTATTAAATTACTGATAATTTGTTATCTAGAAATGTTATAGTGATTAGATCATACCATTCATGATATGAACTGGACCTCTGAATTTCTCAGATGTGCAAGGAAAGATATCTCCCCCCCTTTTTTTTTCTAAACTCCTGGTTGTCTGTTTGAATATGCATTGATTGTGTGTAAATTTTGATTGTTACTTGACTGAACACAATTTCTGCTCAGGAATGAAATGTAACTTAGTGGAAAAACCTCCTTATATTACAAAATATAACCAACTTTCCTCATTATGTATGCATATAGTGGTTTTCTTGGAGTACAACCAAAGTCAGAAAATATTTACTGCAACTTGAATTTCAAAAAATAATTCTGTGACTATTAAGTTGATAAGACAAAGAGAAAACGTTTTTCAAATTTTCACTTCTTCAAATAGAAATAAAATTCTTTTTATGTTCAGCATACAGGACCTTTCACTAGCCTCATAATCATTCAGGAGAAACTATTTCTTGCTGGAGCAATTAAAATGTTCACAGTTGTGAGGAGTCCAGGGAATGCAACATTATTGTCTTTAGTATCTCAGCTTCACAGTTTGTAATTGGAGTCATTGACACCACTGAAGTGAAAGCACAAAAATTCCAAAATGAAATTGTTAGAAATCATGTTTCAGGATTTAATGGAAATCCTGTTTTTTATTGACAAACATATCATGGAAACATTTTTAATGGAAGAATGATTATTTCAGAGAAAGAGTATTTATTTATGATGGTGTTTAAAAATGATAAGAGAGTAATATCAATCATACATCCCAAATATTTTTCCAAATGTAAGAAAGTGCTTAAATTCCTAAACACCATTGTATATGTGATTTGGAAAGAGGGAGAGTGAGAAAGAGAGGGGAGCAGAGGAGTCAGAAAATGCTCCTGCTCGGCTACCTCCCTCCAGTTCTACCTGTGATTAATTCAGAAAACAGCTGCTAATAATACAAGAGAAAAATGAATATTTTGATCCTGGGATGAAGTAAGACAGTGGGACTTGGGCTAGTGATGCTTCAGGGAGGTTCCGTTCCTGGCGGAGCCCAGAAAGGGGGTGGCTTGGACCACTCTGAGAATAAAGGCAGCTCCTGAAAGGGGCCGTGTTCAGGTGGGGGACCTGGAGATGGTTTGTTGAGGTAACGGAGGAAGAGCAGGAAATGAGGAAGGAAGCGAAAGAGGAGGAAAAGAGGAAAGATATTTGGGGGGAGGAAGGGAATAATCTCTTGAGATAGGCTGGTGTCAGAAGAGAGCACACGGGCTTTGGAACAAGGCAGCCTGAGTTTCACACTCAGTTCTGTTATGCCATGTGAGTGTCGTGCTAAAGTGAGAGGTCACAGTGGCTGTTGTAAGGCTGCTGTCGTATGTGACGAGGTACAGGATGAGGTTGCAGCGAAGCTCTCTACCTGTGAAAAGAAGTACCCCCAAATGTTGATTATGACTGAGCAGGAAGAAAGGGGAAGATGAATGATTAGAGTGCAGGAAAGGTCACGAAAGGAAAGAGGAGAGGAAAAGAAAGAATCGGAAGAAAAGGAGGTGTGAATAGAAAACAGGGGAGGGGGAAGTGAAAATTCTCCTGTTGAGTCACGGATCATCGAATTTCTTGCTGGTTGTTTTGCTTCCTTATCACATTCCAGCGACTGTTGCTCTAGTTCTACCTCTGTGACGAAGTTTCAGATAATACAGTGTCTTTGGAGCTCACATCTTCTTCAACAAGAGAGAAACCTGCACTGAATTTGTTAAAAGCTTGTTGTACTATTTTGAAAGCAGCTGATCTGAGGATTGAATTTAGTAACTCTTAGCAGTGCTTTTCTGGATGGTTCCCTGGGGAACGAAGTTTGGGCCTGCAGAAGGCAAGGACGGAAGTGATATTTCAGAGCTACATTGTCAAACACGTTCAGCGGGAATGCGCTGTGCATCTGTAACTTGATAACATTCCAATAGCATCTGCTCTCTGAACACACATTAGAAAACTTGTTCTGGAAAGAATTTGTAAGTGTTAAGAAATATTAGGTTGAAAACTGGAGACTGGGTGGCAGTGAAGCAATCAGGCGCACACAGAATTAGCAGCTTCCATGCACAGACTGCGTAGAATGGTTTAATGAATGGAACCAGGCATAATTTCATTATGAATCATCACTATTAAAATGAAAATCTGATAGATGCATAACAGGAAAATGTAGCTATCTGTTACAGATACAAGTGCTCATTATATTTTGGAGGACATAATTTATACTCTGAATAATACACCGAGTAACCGCTTCTGCCCTGTTGTGACTATTTTCTAGGAACAACAGGAAAGTTAGTTTAGAAACTGCTTCGTTCCTGTTATATTCCTGTCAATGCTGAAGCTGATTCACTCTGAAGTGGTCTTCAGTTCTACTTTAGGTGCATGAAAGAGGCCATTCTTCAGCATAAACTCAAACGTTTAGCCCTAGAAAGTAATTAAAAGACAACAGTTGAAGAAAAATACTGCAATCTCTCACTTCTGACAGAGAATGCAGTGTTTCTGTTGGTCCGCATCACTTTTCATACACTTTCCTTTGTATATTTACTAATGAAATCATAATTTCTGAGCATTTACATTGATAGAGCCTATTTGCCCACATCACATTTGATCCTCCCAGTAAAGTACCGGGAGGCAGGGCCAATATGGATGATTCCTTCTCCATCCAGGGAAGTAGAGGATGACAGAGGTTTAATGATGTCCCTAAGATCACCTAAATACATCTTTTAATTCATAATCCAGTGTACTTTTTATTTCATGAATTTTTTTACTTAGCTCCTCATATTTTTTCTAGCTAAGATTTCTATTTTGTAAGATGCAGAAATACAAGCACTAGAGGATTTTTTAAAATTAAAAAAAAGAGAGAATAAAAAGAGAAGCCACAGGCTGAAAGAAAATATTTGTAAAAGACATATTTGATGAAGGACTGTTATCTGAACTACATAAAGAACTCTGAAAACTCAAGAAACAGGAAAATAAACAACTCAATCAAAAATTGCTCCAAAGACCTTAATAGAAATCTCATTGAAGAAGATGTACAGATGACAGATAAGCATGTGAAAAGATGCTCCCCATTTTATGTCATCAGGAAAATGGAAATTAAAACAACAGTGAGCTATCACTACATACTTATTAGATGGTTAAAACCCAGATCACTGACAACACCAAATGCTGGGGTGTGGGGGAGCCACAGGAACTCTCATTCCCTGCTGGGGGGAATGCAAAATGGGACAGCCTCTGTGGAAGGCAATCTGGGAGTTTCTTAATTGACTAAACACACTCTTGCCACAGGATCCAGCAGTCAGCCTTCCTGGTGTTTCTCCAAAGGAGCTGAAAACTTGTGTCTACACAAAAACCTGCGCACAGATGTTTACACCAGTTTTATTTGCAATTGCTAAAACTTGGAAATAACCAGTCTGAAAAGGCGATATGATGATTCAAACTGTCTGACCTGATAAAGGCGGAACGGGGGAGATGGTAGAAAGATCAGTGGATGGTTACAGGATGAGTGGGCGCGGCACAAATGGGTTTTAGGGCAGTGAAAACGCTCCGTGTGATAGTGTACTGACCAACCATGTTAACAGACATTTGTCCAAATCCACAGAATGTACAGTGCCAAGAGAGAGCCCTAATGAACACTAAGGTCTTTGGGGGTTATGAGGTGGCAATGAGGGCTCATTAATTTTAACGAATGTACCACTCTGGCGGGGGATGTTGGCAAGGGGGAGGCTGTGTGACTGTAGGGGCAGGCTTAGAGTCAGGGGGTGGGGGAAACCTCTGTGTCTTGCTTTCAATCTTGCCTTGAACCTAAAACTGTTCCAAAATAATAGTCTTTTAAAAGAATAGAAAAAAAGCATAAAATGGAGAATACTGCCATTTTTCTCCTTTTATTTGGCAAACACTTCTTTTTTTTAACTTTTGGTTTTGTGGCTATTTATGTTTTTAAGGTAGAGTTGGTAAACATTTTAAAAAGGTAAACCATAAATATTCATTATTATGCTGATTACGGAACTGACATTGAATAATTCTGCACTGATGGCAGCTGGAGAGGACTCCTCATCTGTGGGCTGTGAGCATAAACTCGTGCAGCAAGACTGTAAGTTGGGTCATCTTCCTGGATTTTTGGATCATTTTCCTGTCTGTCTTTATAAATACCATTAGGCGAGAAAAGACTGCAGGGAACACCCACACCAACATGTGTGCCTGGTCTTACTTGCAGGTTTTGTGCAGTGGATTATCTTTCTGTGTGTGAGTGGTTGGAATGGGAGAAGGAGGTAGCGGATAATATAATATACATGTTAATTAATCCATCTGGGTTTTCAGAATGGCAGTAACACCCTTCTCAACACTTCCTCTTTGCCCCCTAAACACAGATGGTTCCCCAGAACCCTCACCCTCCCCAGGATGTCCAGGAGAGAGAAAGTGCAGGCAGAGCTAGTTTAACCACTTTTCGACTTTCCGGAGCCATTATTCTTTGGTCTGAGCCATTGCATTTGGCAGACAGCTTCTTTCTGAAGCCTGTCAGAGTATTGAACATAAATCAGCTTTAAAATAAAACATAAAATAGAGCACCAACAGTTGCTGAGGTTTTATTTCATTTGGATTCTTCTATTCCCTGGGGCCTAGGTGCAATCTTCATGCTTATAGGAAACACCAACTAAACACATGTGGCAATCTAGGCTCCGTGTATCCGTTGCAATCAATGGGAAGATGATCACTGGTTGCTGTTGTTATCTGCCCTCTACACAGCATAGCATTATATCCGATACCTGCTGCTTTTAATATAATAAGTTAATTTAAAGTAATTAAAAGACATCTGTCTTCCAAACAAAGCAAAACAAAACCCAAAATCCATTGCATGCAGAGAGCTCCAAGGTTGGGTACAAAGGGCAAAGATTTATATGTAAGTTGGTGTTTATTTTCATGTGTATATTTTATTAACTCACTTCAACTTGCTAGCTTCTTAGGGTGGGAGATAACACATTTGAAAAACAAAATGGGTTTTAACAAAGTGTTAACATTTATTATAAAATGTACTGCTTTACAAAATGATGGCAGAATCATTTTGTGTTATAAGTGTATTGTGTCTTTGCAATTGGAAAATTTGAGTTTACTAATTGCTAGTCATTTGGGAAAGTCTTAATAAATATTTCATAATTTACCTTGAAAAAGAATTAGCAAAATAGATATAAGTAAAAACATTTGGATACTGAAATATATTTGTAAAGTTACTTTCATCAAAGGTATAGGTTAGATAGTACGGTAGCTTCTTTGAATGTACTTTTTTCTCATTTAAAATACCAAAAAAAATCCCTCAAACTCTAATTCTGATTATAAAATTGATAAGAATATAAAAATTGGAGTGCAAAAAAATATATTGTGACCCTTTAATCCAGAGATAACTTCTAATATTAATATTTAAAAATTAGGATTACATTGCATTTAGAGTTATACATATCAGTTTTCCCCTTAACATTATAACATACTTCCATGTTATATTGAAAATTTAAAATCTTTTTAATAAATATATATTGCCATATGCATTTTCTCTAATTTGTTTAAACAGTCCTTATTGATGAATACAGAATTTATTTTTTATTTTTCATTAGCATAATGTTCTGCTACAGTTTTTGTACAAAAATCTTTGCCTACATCTCTGATTACTCTTATTTAGGATAGATTTCCATGTCTGGATTATTGGGGTGAAACATATGAACATCCTAAAGGCTCTTGGTATATATTGCCAAGTTGCTCTCTTGAAGGCAACTTGTATGAGCATGGTATAACCCTTCAAGTAGGCCCTACTTGGCCTATTTTGCCAGGGCGGGATGGGGGCTGGGGACTTTGGTTCACACATATAACCCTAGCATTCTGGGAGATCGAGGCAGGTAGACTGCTTGGTCTTGGGAGTTTGATACCAGCCTGAGCAAGAATGAGACCTCGTCTCTACTGAGAAAAACAAAATGGAAAAGTAGCTGAGCAGTGTGGTGAGTGCATGTAGTCCAAGCTACATAGGAGGCTGAGGCAAGAGGATCACTTTTGCCCAGGAGTTTGAGGTTGTTGTGAGCTGTACCACCAAGGCACTCTACTTTGGGGCCGTACAGTAAGTCTCTGTCTCAAAAAAAAAAAAAAATCTTTTCACTTTTGGGACTGAAGTGGAAATCAGTTGTCATATAACAAGATGGGAGAGAGGGGGGGAAAGGGAGAGGAGGATAATTGATGTTGGCATTTTTATTTCAGTTTCTTGAAATACAAATGTTTTCATTTCCATTGTAGAGAGAGAAACGAAGAACTACAGCAAAGTCTGGACTCTACACTCACAACGTTCCACTGTGTCCTCTGAACCCTCTGATCTGTGGCAGACACACCCAAATCCACAAGACACGTCTGCTATGTCTTCCCAGAAAATCGATATGCATAAAGCAGTGGTTCTCAACCTTCCCAATGCCGTGATGGACTTCCATTGTTACAAAGGGGTCACGACCCACAGTTGAACTGGAGACTTTGGGGGCAAGAGTTTTCAATTGTGCTCAGTAATGTTTTTAGCAAATGCATAAAGTCAGCTTTTCCAACAGCATGAAAACTGGAATTTTTAAGGTAAACTTAGGAAACAGAATATTTTACAAATTGGAAATCATGGGAAACCTGGAATATTTTTGTCCTCGCGGAACTTCTGTTACATTACTCAAAATGAACAGAGAACAATTCCTCAGTGAAAATTGGTAATGCTAATAAAAAAGAGTGAGAACATACAACTTGGCAAATTAGAAAAAATCATATGTTGTTTGTTTTGTGAAAGGAGATTGTTGCCTTCTTAATATTCAGTAATTTTTGGATGTTACGTACACAATAAAATCACCCACACACAAATCAAAGCAACATCCTACAAAACTGCATTCAATCGAATGTTAATTTGCTCTTAAGTCCATATTTTATTTCAATTCCTTCCACTGAAATAACTCAAAGGGAGTGGTGTTTGTGCATTTGTATATATGTCTACGATTTGAATCTCATACCTAATTTGTCTTTTTGAAATAGACTGATTCTAAAACTATGTGTTCAAGTGGAATCACTGACTCTGTGAAAACTATATTCCTTTCAAATGAACTTGAATAATAGAAAATGTGCACGATAAGGAAGGAAATTCAGAATACCCAAAAATTATTGAGACACCTGTCAAAATGGACATCCCTAAAGCTCTCTGCAAAGCACTTGATAGCAACAAGGCTGAGAGCACAGTTCAGCTGTAAGTCACTTGTCCAAAAATGTATAGAATGTACCTAAATTGTATCTGAAATTTGGGAGTATTATTATGGAAATGAAAAGTGACCCTTTTTTCCTGTGTAGGAAAACAATAAATAAGTGTTCCCTGAAATCCTTGCTTCAGGGAAATTTAAAGACCAATTGCATAATATCTAAAGAAAATAGTCACCAGAATTTTGCGTAACTGGTAGTATAAAGTCTTTGGCAGAAGTACTCTAATGCATTACAAAAGCAAAAAGCCATTTGAAACAACTTGACATTATCTTTATGTTTAAAGTGTTATCTTTTCCATTTCCTTCGGTGGGTGAAGCTTATAGAATAGAAGCCACTTCAGTGAAATCTTCAGACAGTGAGTTTGTGACAATTAGGAACAGCCACTCCTCCATCAATACCTCTATGAAACTTCTGTTAGAAAATTGTCCCAATAAGTAGAAAAAAACTATGTCTATGAATAAGGAATGGCAGACTGGAATCATAACATAGAAAACTCACATGGTCACTAGGGTGGTCTTGTAGGTCTCAACCAAGAAGTGATAACACAGGCAAAAATAAGACTGAAAAATTGTATTTTTAAAAAGGCTAAGATTAACCTTACTCTTTTTCTTATATTTTTTGATCACTTAAATGTTAATAATTATCCCTTTTTATTTGATACTCCATTATGTAATAATTGTGTGTGATGATATCAATTTCAAAATACTCAATGATCCAATAATGAAAAGATATTTAGTAAGTAATATATTTGACAAAAGCAATATCAAATGGAAACAATCCGTTGATGAAGAGGAGATTCTATGATACACTAAGTCTAATGCAGCTGACTTCTCTCTTCCTTTCTCCAGCTCTGGGCAGGTAGGGCCTTAAGGTCTATGAAGGAAGCTGTAGGGAATTGGTAAATGCTAAGCAACTGATCGCTGGAAGCCACAGGGCCAGGGCAAAGAAAGAGCATGTCATTGCCAGGCCTGACCCATGGCATCTACGAATTCCTACAGAAGCTCCTTATTAGAATTTCTTTGTTTGTTTGTGGAATTCAAGAAGAAAAGAAATAGCAAAACATGTGCGATGTCTCTTCTTTGATAGAGAGTCTGGGAAATTACAAATATATCTGAAAGCAAAAGGCTTCTTTCAGGTGCCCGGAAGGGCCTGCTGCTCGGCCTGCTGCTACACTAAGGGCTCATGGGAAACCACCTACCCAGAATGTCTCCACTGAGCGTCTCCTGGGGTCACATGTGCTACCAACCAAACAGCAAAGAGAGTAACAGCCCATCTAGGGCCGGGAGAGATCATCCCAAACAAACTATCTCCATGCCCAGCAAACTGGAGCTTCCAAAGGAGATAAAGGGGAACATTATTTGTGTTGTTGTGTGTCTCTGTATGTATACATAAATAACTTAAGGAAATCCACGTTCTGGACACAATGTTTAGAGCTAAATACATGACTTTCCAACTTAACTTTTTATCAAATACCGAAGCGGCTGGTCACTATTGAGGTGGAAGATCCAGTGAAAGATACGTCTTGAGGCCGAGAGTAAACATACAACAGAGAGAAAAAGATAAGAGACTGGTGATTCCATTCAAACAAATCTGATCAGGTAAAAACAGGAGCTACATGGGCAGAAAAGGGAAATGCTAAAAATAAAAGAAAGGGTGTGCAGAAGAAATACTTGAAACCTGTGGCAAGCATGATTTATTGAACTTTATGGTCATGGTCTTAAAACAGCCTTTTTCTTAAGGCTCATAGACCTTTGTTTGCTAAATGACTATCTGTTGAAAGAAGCAACCAAGGAGTGGGGCAGAGGAGGGAATGCCTGACGCACATGTTTGCACTCACACACACACACTCACACACTCTCACACACACTTACACACACTCACTCACACAGACACTCACACACTCACACTTACACACACACACTCACACACTCTCTCTCTCACACACACACACATTGGATAAGAAAAAACTGGCTGGCTATATGTGCAAAAGGTTCTGAAGGGCTCTGGAGTACAATAAATAGTCTTACCGAAAAAGGCTTTCGAATAAAAACCTGAAATAGAGAGTTCTAGGCTGACTCAGCACAAACCAGGAGTCAGGCTAGGAGAAAAAATGAATAAAAACATTCCAAAAGGACTCCTGTGCAGGGGAAGGGGGCCAGGGCCGGGTATTCAAAATCTCCAGAGCACTGGGGAGGGGGCAAGTTAAGGAGAAACGTAGCATCTTAGTTATGCAGACAGCATGTTCTGGTGGGAAAATATTTACTATTTAGTTTTTAAAAATAGTGAGTGTGGGGACAGAAAAGGTCATTATTGATGGAATGGGAGAGTACTGGAGAACTCTGAAATTATTAAGGGAAAAAAGACCCACAGGTGATGAGAGCATGATTAGACCAGCAAAAATAAAGTAAAAAGAGAAACAAAAATAATAATATAAAATAATTAAAGTATAATGGGAGAAATAAAATCGTGGGCTCATTATTTTACTCATCATTTTACTATTTGTAAATGGACAGACTTCCCTTTGAAAGACTGAGAGTGTCAGACTGAGCAAAAGCAAATTCGACCCAGGTAAATGTTATTTAAGGGAAAATAAGATAAAATAAAAGTGATGAAAAAAGGTTGAAGATGAAGAGGTAGAAAAAGAGATATCAGACAAATGCATTCTAACAGAAAGTTATGCTATTAATGGCTGTTGATATATTTGAATTTAAAAACACTATAGAGGCAGGGTGTGGTAGCTCACACCTGTCATCCTAGCACTCCAGGAGGCTGATGTGGGGGGATCACCTGAGCTCAGGAGTTTGAGACCAGCCTGAGCAAGAGACAGACCCCATCTCTCAAAAAAAAAAAAAGGAAAAAAAGAAAAGAAATATCTGGGTGCTGTGGCAGGGACTTGTAGTCTCAGCTATTCAGGAGGCTGAGGCAGGAGCTATGATAACACCATGGCACTCTACTGAAGGCAACAAAGTGAGATTGTCTCAAAATAACAAAAGAAAAGAAAAGAAAAACACTAATATAGTCCAGTTTGGGGGTAGAAGGAAGCGGAAAGGGGGAGTGGGGAGGACATTTAGCAGAAGGAGGGAGGGCAGGAGGCCGGATCTCACCTAACGTGCATTGTGGGGGTGGATAACACGCCCCCCTCCCCCTGGGATGAGCGGCTCCTCTACAAATGGAACTTTACCTTGGAAGTGAGGACAAGTAACCTGAATATTGCACCTTTGTATTATTTTGAAAAAAATACAAAAAGTACCAAAAATAAAAAAAAACAATATAGAGTATATAAAGAAATATCATATAATGTTAAAATTACTTTTATTTGAAGAAGATATACTAATCATAAATTTGCATTTAATTAAAAAAATCAAATAGCTGAACCAAAAACCATTAGAAATGTAATGATTATTATTATTTTTACAAGTAAATATAAAATAATTGTTATTTAATTATCTAATAATAATAATTAATATTAATATTTAATTTAATAATAATTATTTTTATATGTAAAAATAAATAACATACATTTAAAATAAAAACATAACATAAAAATAATAACATATATTTATATTTATTTTTAACGTAAAAATTATAATGAGGTCAGTATTCTCAGTAAGTGATAGCTAGCTCTAAGAATTGGACAGATTCTTAGTAAAATAAGTAAAATCATAGAAGAATCAAATAGTAGCATACTATTCCACAAGTCTAATATTACCAGTAAGTATTTATAAGAGGCATCTCATCTTTCAAATAGAGAAATATAACTACCAAATAATTATACTGATAGTAGTAATGGTAATTAAGAACTTAGCTAACAAAGCAAAGCCTTACAAAATTTTTAAAGCTAAAATTTTATGAGCCATGTTCTTTTATCAAGTATAATTAATGATAGAAATAAATAATACAGAAGTGACCCATAAAAGGTTACTTCTTAGAAAGCAAAATCAACAACAACTTCACTCCCAAATTACCATTATGCAAAGGGGGAGTGAAATGGGAATTATTACTTCTGTAGAAAACTGCAAAGCGAAATCTTTTATGATTAACTTACTACTGCTAAAGTGTATAGCCTTAAAAAATAAATATGTCAAAATAGAAAGATGAGAAAGTAAAGCAAGCAGTATGGATCTAAAGATACTAGAAAAACACTTTTTATTATAAAAAGGAAGCAGAAATTGAACATAAAAAGCAGAAATTAGTAGAATAGAAAATAAGAAATTGAAAGAAAAATAAATCTAAAACCTGAAAAAAACTAATGAAATAGATGTTCCCTGACTAAGATGATTACAGAAAACATAGTGAGCAAAACTACATGACATGAATTAGGAAGGACATATACACGCTATACAGAAGAAAGATTCAACTGCAAATATAGAAATTAAAAGTTGTAAGCAAACAAAAAGTTGGAAAATATAGGTGACGTTCGTGAGTTCCTAGCAATATATAAATTGTTAAAGCTGACCCCAAATGAAAAAGAAAACTCTGTTAAACCAGTCTGATCATGGAGAAGGTCAGACCAGGGATTAGATGCTTAGTCACATGTGTTCACAGCTAGAGTTTCACCTAAACCTCAAAGAGCAGGTAATTCTAAATAAATTCTAATCCAGGCCATAAACAAATGAGCAAACCATTCAATTTGACTTTTATAGAGTCAGAACAACTTTAGTTCTGAACCAAGATAAAGTTATTTCTGGAAAAAACAAAAGGAAGCAAATCAGTGGCAAGGAGGGAGAAGCAACTGTAGATCAAGTTCTTTGAAGCATTTGATGCCTATGGATTCAAAGATTATAATTAAATATTAGGAAATAACATGCAGCAATGTGTCAGAGTAATAATATATTGTGACAAGGCAGGATTTATTCAGGGAATGCTAAGTCTATCAATATAAGCCTTTAACACATTCAAGACAAAGATCCATGTTATCTTATTAAAAGATGCTAAAAAGCATTTGATAAAAGCCAAATAATCTAATAAAATTCTAAATAAACTAAGGAGAAAACCACTTAAATATAATAAACACTTTTTCTCAAAATACAATGGCAATTACCCTACATGTGAAATTCTAAATTTCGATTAAAATTAAGAAATGAGCCAGGGATCCTCAGCTGAAAGCTTTTTATTGGTTCCCCATTGGTCTATTAAAGAAGTTCGAGCTTCTGCCACACAAAGCCATTCCCATGTGGCCCCTGCCTGCCTTTTGAGCTTCACTTTCTTTGCCTCACTGCAGTAAGTCACAGTCCAGGCAGAGCTGGGCGTTGGCAGGCCTCTGGACTTTGCCCCACGGCCCTCCTTCCTTGACGTCCTTGTCTGCTCACGCTTCTGTCTTTTCCATCTGGGGAGTTTCTCATTTTTAGGACCTGGTTCCTGTCCTCCTACAGATGCCCATACATTTTTGTAATCTGGCTCATAAGAAATGCCACTTGAGCACAGAAATGGGGTCCTGTTTTCCTTTGTTCACCCACTGTGTCTGATGCATAGAACACGTGCAGTTAAAGGTATCTGGTCGATGTGATGTGTGAAGGGAGGCACAGCCGTGAATGCCACAGGCAGCCTCTGCTGCTGACAGTGATGGCGGGGAGCTGGTGACGAAGCCTGTCTCTTTGCATATGGGTGAATTCTTTTGCTTTATGACCCACATACACACTTAACAAACGGTACTGTTAATGGATTGTACTTGCGTTCTGCTTCCTGAGCTGGCGATTGCATTCCTATCTGCTAGATTACTCTCCATTCCTTTGTTCTTGCCTTTGAGACCTGACAGTATGGGGTGAGGGTAGGGGCAGAGGAGGTGTTTCGGAAGCTCTGTTAAGTGACCCAGAAGGCTTCACCTTGCAGAGGTTTTTCAGACAGATTCTCTGATGTTTAGCAGGGTGCTTTCATCAGCTGGTGACTCATCGGCCACTCTTGGCAGGCACTGCTTGTGGAGTACGCACCTTTAGTACTTTAACTGCAATTCTTGAGACTATGGGGGAAATTTCTGCTGAATGGATTCAGGAGAGTTCACTAGGTGAGCACGATTCTGCAGCTGCGAGAATTTGCCACTTCTTGTAATATATATATATTTTGTCTTCCACTTTAGCTTCTGCCATCTGCCATTGTTGCATAGCCCAGGGGTGCAGGACTCTCCTGTTCTAACATGGCTCTCTCTTCCCTTTTATTGTCTGGTCATTAGTTATCAAATTGTTGAGGGCCTGACTGACCATTCCTCAAAACATCTGTTAAATGTTACTTCTCCAAGGGAAATGAAGAAGAGCTAAATTGTTTGCAATTACGAGCTTATGTCTAATTGCTTTCTCTTAATTCCAGTCAATTTGTAAAATTTTTAATAGTCCATATAATTTATACTCAATTGCCTGTTTGTTTGGGTATGAGAATGTACCCTTTGAAAACCAAGGCCATGCTCCTCTACCTCAAACTCATTTCAGGTACCATATTCTCAGGGGGGTCCTTCATTCAGAATAAGGTTGGATATCCTCCTCTGCTCATTATGTTACCAAGTGCCACATTTCATTACAATCGTTAGTGTCTCTTTTACTGAGGAGTGAAGTTGGGTTGGATATGTCTTTTTGTTTCCATAACCTTGTTTATTAGCACAATTAGCAAGTGCTTAGTAAAGGCATGCGGCCTGACTGACCAGCCACCATCACTTAAACTCCTTATATATGCGGGACATCCTTAAAGACTCTAAGAGGGCAGTGCTAGGGAATGATTATAATAGGCAATTTCCAGTAATCCACTTCCCTGGAAGCCTGGGTTAGAGGCAAGAGTACTGAATTTATGGTTGGAAGATGTGAATTTCAGCGTCATGGCTCCCATTTTTTAACTATGTATGCTGCAATTTTGAATGTCACCTAAGAAAAGTCATGTATCTTCAATTTTCCCATCTGTAACTTGGGGATAGTAATATGTACCCCACCTCATAGGAGTGTTGTAAGATCCAAATAAAAGGGCATTTGATAAAACGTATAGTGCAGAAGAAAGCTGTTGACATTACTTTTTCCCATGTTAACATATTCAATGTACACATGTGGATCATATGGTTTATTTATTTATTTATTTAAGACAGAGTCTCAAGCTGTTGCTCTGGGTAGAGTGAGTGGTGTCATACAAAAATCTCCAACTCTTTGGCTCAAGCGATCTTCTTGCCTCAGTTTTTCTATTTGAGTAGAGATGGGGTCTTGCTTTTGCTCAGGCTGGTCTGGAACTTGTGAGCTCAGGCAATTCACCTGCCTTGGCCTCCCAGGGTGCTAGGATTACAGACGTGAGCTGCCGCACCTGGCCTCCTTATGATGTATTTAATTTTGTATACTTAAATAGCACTTAAAGATGACTTGGTACATAAAGTATACATAGTGCTTTAAGAAAGATAATGATGACCAACCAGTTACAGATTCCTTTGTTGCTTCTCCACTCCCACTGTTTCACTTGACTAGCCTAAAAAGAAAAAGATGATGAAAGTAATTTTGCCTTCTGGGCCTAACCAAGGCTTTAGTAATCTCTCCAGGAGGCAATTATGGAAGATCACAAAAAAAATGAAACACATATAGGTAATTAGAACATCCTTTTGCAAAACTGGTTGCTGACTGGCTATTTCATTCTTTTCCAAAACCGTATATAAGATTTTTTGTATTCATAAATGCAGGTGGCATTTGACCAAATTGGGCTGTCAGTATGAATTCCCCAGGAAATCCCCCTCTCTTGCCCTTTTATGAGGTCACAGAATTCACTTTCCTTCAAGTGGATCCATGGAGTCTTGGAAAGTTGTTCCAGCTTTCCCTCTCTCTACATAGACTGCTGAGATCCTTTTGATGCCTGCTGGTATTTGATTTGCTAAGTAGTAGATTACTGATCAAACACTCTCTCTCTCACACAGCCCACAATGACTTAGAAACCCTCTCATTTTACTTTTATTTGGAAGTCCTACAACCACTACCTCTTATCTTTGCTAATTTCTCAAAAGCCTTCTAATAGTTGCTACTATTCCTTCTTTAGCGTAATCAAAAGCATCTTAGACACTAACGTAGCCACCTATATTCTGGAAAAATTGAAACTAGGACTTTTATCAGCTTCTTAAGCTGCTTTCTTTATCTCATAGGATGAGTTTTCTCCTTTTTTTTCCTATGACATTTCATTAAATGCATACCAGTTAGCTGTGTTGGAGGCTAATTTGTTTCTTTTATCTCAAAAATATTCAATGTCTGTTATATTGATTTTTTTTTCTTTTTTTTTTTATTGTTGAGGATTCATTGAGGGTACAAGAAACCATGTTACACTGGTTGCATTTGTTGGGAAAAGTCCCTCTTACAATCGTGTTTTGCCCCCAATAGGTGTTTTAAAAATTCAATATACTTTGATCTCATCTTCTTACTGCTTTTTTTTTTTTTTCAATTGTGGTAACTTGGTGTTTTAGAACCAAAACCCTAAAAACTGAACATAAGATAACATATAGACCTGTTCTTTGGAAAAAGGCAGACAGAAAACTGAAGGGCAGAAATGAAAACAGAGTCAAAAGGAGCCACAAAACAATTGGTGAAAATGTTGTAGACTTTCTGCCTGAGCTCTTTGAGATGTCAATGTTTCAAATGTTACTTAGCTGGTGGCAAGACTTCATTCTACTGAAGTTCACTTGTACTGTCCCCAGGCTAGCAGTTATTTTCAAATACCATTCTTTGATTATGATTCTTGTCTTAAAAAGCTGTGCTGACTTACGTTTCATGACACTGAAATAGTTTACTGCTGTTGTTGATGGGATACTCGTTCAATTAATAAGAATTAATGCACGTCTGGGAACATGCCTAGAGATTAAATGGAAAATTGCAAGACTATAACTCTAATTTTTAACAGAAGAAACTATTACAAAATTCATTTTTCCAGAGCCCTATAGTTGATATAGGATTTGATCTAGGAATGTTTGCCATCAGGTCTGGATTTAGCCATTTACCTGTGTGTGACTCTTGTGTTCTTCAGTTTTTTCATCTTTTCAATGGAATTTATAATATCTCACGGAGGTGTCAGGAGGTCAGTTACATGAATGTCCTTGGAAACACTAAAGACTAGGTAGCTTTGTGGTTATTGCTTGTCAAGACCAAGCCGTATCAGAAAAATCTGACCTTATATTGGGCAGCACAGTTTTTGTTCCTGTAGCTGTCATTTCCTTTGACCTTGATAATGTTTCTCAATTGATCTTCATGTACAGTGAAGTATTGATCCTTATATAAATATGGCTGAGAACACATACACTTTCCCGGCATGTGTTTAGAAACGTAATCTGAGAATGGTTGTCAGAACTAAGTGGCAGATTAAGTGAAGTTCAGTAGGAAGAAGTCTTGGAACCAGAGTAAGTCACATTTTAATCAATGGCACAGCAGAGTTCTGTGAAGATTATTAAGTTATATAAGTCTATCAATGACTAGGTTGTATAAACTGGGTTCTATTACATTGATAAAAGATTCAGAATTCAAAATGACATTGGTTATACAGAGATGAGATTAGAAATAGACACAGTAAGGTTGTGTCTATCTAGAAGCACAGGTAGACACAGGTTGGGGAGAAGTCTCAAATGTGCCCATATTTATGGAGAGAAGAGCTAGCAATGTGTGAGGAAGCAGAAGGAGTGAGCGAGGTTCTGCGTGGTTATCAGACTGCCTGTGAGTCAGCAATGCGGCCCTGCAGTCACCAGGGCCAGCTGAGTGCTGCGGGGCCTGGCAGGAGGGTGGCATGGAACAAACTGGGAAGGCACAGCTCCTCAAAGAGGGGCACCTGGACAGGCCCAGCATGGGGTCATAGTCTGGAGAGCCACGTGGCCCTCCTAGCCTCCGATTCTGTCTGTAATTAAATACCTGTGTGTATTTATTTAGAACATCTACTCTGACTTCTTTTGCAGAAGGTAAAGGTGGCTTTGCTCTTTCTGATGGGAGCCATAACGGATGCATTATAGGAGAGGATAGTTATCTAAAAAGTGCATGGTTTTAGAAAACCATCTTAACCCCCTTTAGCTGTTATCGTTTGGTTATTTAGAAAGTTCCAAAATATTTTAAAGACATCCTAATTATCAGCCTATATCATCTCTCAGGTAAGTAATTCCATAAGTTTACTGCCTAGAAGGGTTCCGTGCATGGAGAACCTTTGGAACGTGTGTCTCATCTAAATTTACTCATCCTGAGAAGCCCCTTCCCCTTCATCTGCCGATGACTTGCTCTTCATCCATTAGATCCCGGCGGAAGCCTCACTCCTGTGCAAAGACCTTCCAACCTTCCTGGGCAGAGTTACATCCTCTGTAGCTCATCTCGGCTACATCTTTTGCATCCCCAGTTGAAGGCTCATTAATCACACCGAACGTGAGCATTCAGAAAGCACAGATCAGATCCTATTCATCTTTGTATTCTCATGGCACATGGTGGGTTTTCCATAATTATTTGTGCAATGATTAAAGGAAAGAATGAATGAAGGTGAGTATATAAATGCAGAATGTGAATAGGCTTCAGAAATTTTGATATGTAACCACAAACAGGAGACTTCACTTTTCTGCATCCCAGTGTACCATTATACTCTACACATTTTAAGAGTTTTGGTGAGCTATAAGGAAGAAGTCCTTGCCAGTAACAACGAGATATTAGCTGTCCTCCCTCCACTTACGGGGGTAGACTAAATTAAGTCCACTTCAACTTTAAGATCCTTTATTTCTACATACTTAAGTGCCAACATTTTCTATTCTTTGGCTTGTGCAGTTACTGGAGAGTCCATGATGGAGAAGCCTATCTGAAAGCCCAGTTCTAACTTAAGGCAACCTGCAAGAGGCCTCCTCTGTTGGAATGATCCATAAGTCTTAACAAGTGATAAAGTTTTCAAATTGCTACCCATTCATGCCATAGTGAAGAAGACCATGAAAACAGAACATATTTTCAAGGCAGAAAAGTGCAAAAGTGTCTTTTGATTCTGTAAGACTCTTTGCTCATAATAAGGTTAATCAAAGGCGAACAAACAATCTTTACCATGGCAGCATCTCCAAATGTTCCATCCTGTGCCTGTGAGTGAAGCATTTGTTGCCATCAAGGATTTTAATGGCCTGGTGCTGAAGCTGCTGATCTGAGATGTGAGTTCCTCCATCCACCATCATTTTTGTTTCAGAAACAAACAGAGCAACCAAAAATGGCATCGTTTGTTTGCCTAATGACATGTTTTTTTTTAAAGCTCTGCCTTCTTTCCTTCAGCTCATTTTTAATATTTATCTTTCTGTGAATGCATTCAGATTGTCTTCAATGCTGTCAACATGCTCTTCAGCAAGCTGACTGGGGTGACAGCAAACATCAGCCGCAGGAAACTTCAGCCCCTGACAGCAAGAGAAGGCTCCCCTCCAAGGAGTGAGTTTGAAAACCACACAATAGCTAACTTTTACACATCTTCAACTTAAAAAAAAATCATTAATGTCATGATTTAATTGTCTGTTTCAAAATGTAGTTCTCTCAGCATCATCACAGATGGGGTTTTTTTCAGTTCCTTTCATTAGCAAAGAAGTTATAGATATTTTAATTTATAGCTGAATCCTTCAGGTCTATAAGATATAATTTATCACATAGTCACAGACATCAAGAGCTCAGCAAGGGATTGATCAATAGTGGTGAGAGCGTGAGCTTGGGACAAGGCTCCGAGGAGAGTGCCGTGTGGCTCCGCTGTGTCCCAGCTTCACGTCCAGAAGCCCCTCTGTGCCTTTGTTTCTCCTATGTGATAAGGTTGACATTGTCCCCCTCTCAGAGTTAGTGTCAAAATTAAATGAATTACTACATGAAGGTTCTTAGAAAAACTGCAGATACATAGTAGATTCCTGCTAAATGGTTACGATGATGGTGATGGCAAAAGAGGTGAAGACGCAGGTTTTCCACAGATGGTGTTCCTTCCCTGGCTGTTTTGGAGAAGTCAAATTCTTCATAAAAAAAAAAAAATATATATATATATATATATATGCCTTTGGATGGGAAAAGTCTAAAGGGTTTCAAGGCATACATTTTTAAATTTCTTGAAAAGCAACACCCAGCTAAAAGCCTTGAGGTTTGGAATTTCTAGACTTTCTCCTGGAAGCGTGGAAGCCAGAGAGCCCCATCTGTAGAAATCTATAAGTTGTAACATCATTTATTCCCTGAATCTCCAAATGCAAGTTTGAGGCTTTATTTTATTTACACACTTGAGTTATAATGAAATCTCAGGAGTGTCTATTGACATAGGTGGTTGAGTCTCTTCATCTCTAATACCCTGGAGACAGTTCTTGACAAATATATTTTGGAGGAATTTGCAAAAAAGGATCAGTAGCAGGGGAAAAGGTGTTACTATTTTAAGGTAATTAATATTTTGGTGTTCCCGGTAGTAAAAATAGGACCTCACCAGATGGCAACTGTCTTTTTGGTTAGTAATGTCAGGCTGTATTTTGAATGAAGACATCGGGGTTTGGGGGAGGAGCTGGGCAGAGTAGCTTTTTCTGGATCAACTCAAGGCGTATGGAGTTTGGAGATGGAGGAGGCAAAGAGTAAACAAGTAAGGTATATTTACTGCCTGAGAGAATGAACTTTGTTTTCTTTAGAAAATGTGACCTTTTTAGATGAAATTGAGCAGGCGAGGGCTGCGGGCACTATGTGGTTATGTGTGTTGGGTACAGGGCAACACAAAGACGGCACCGCCTGGCTCCTCGGAGCAGAGTCCTGGGTTTGTTAGGAGAACGCCTTTCAGGGACATGAGCAGGACGGAGTGCAGGTAGGAGAACACCTCTCAGGGACACAGGTGGGAGGGAGAGCAGGTAGGAGAATGCCTCTCAGGGACACGGGTGGGAGGGAGAGCAAGGCAATGCCTCCCCGCTCCACTCCTCTCCAATTCCGTTTTCATAACACTCAGATTGATTGGAGACCCTGTGAGCCTCTAGGAAAAGCACTGGGCTGACAAAAGGTCTTCAAAGAAGCTTGCAGCCTGGTGGAGATGGACAGACCCAAGTCCCATTCACAGACCTGAGCCAAGGCCAGAGCAAGGCCCATGTCTGGCATCTGTCGTAACTGGTGGCCGTCAGGGATGAGCCCAAGCCTTTTATCAACATGATATCGTCACTCATGAACCTGATGGCTGAGCCAAGAGTGAGCATCAGAGGTAATAACTAGCATTTATTAAACACCTAGTATGTGCCAGGATCACTATGCATTCTCTGCCCCTGGTAAGCCCTCAGGACAGGCATTGTCCCGTTTTATGGAACCGCGGGGACCTGAGGCACCAGTAACTGGGTAACTGACTCGCAGTTATGCCAGGCTGTCATCTAAACACACGTCTCTCTGGAGCCCAAGCTCATGTTCTTCCCATGACACTATAGTGTGTTTTAGGACCTGCCTGTTTTCCTGGCCTGTTCTCATTTTCTTTATCTTCTCGATGAGGGAAAATGAAATACATGTATTGTCAAGATGAGGTGAGACTCCCAGATCTTAGTGTAGCCCGACAATATGAATTATGTGTCAATTTATTTTCCTATTTTATTTGGTCATGGTGAAGTAGGGTAGCATATGGAAAGGATATTAATTTGGAAGTTAGATCATGTAGATTTTAGTGTGAAAGCTGTGGCTTTTGGTAATCATTTAAATTTCTCTATTCCCTAGCTACCTCAAATGAAAATGAGGAGTATGCTAAATTACTGTGTCTCAAATTTTCCTTGAAGTCCAATAATCTGTGATTTTCAAAGGAACTCAAAGCCTTTTACTAACAATTCCTACACCTCTTTCAACCCCAATTGCCCATTTTCATGTAAAAAGGCTATGGTATACATATAACAGATGATTTATTTCACATCTACTTTGAGTGCACATAGACTCCTTATTGAGTCCTCAATCACAGCACGAATAGATTTGGAAGTACACTTTCCAAATAATTACAAATATTCAAGAAGATAATTAACTTATACAGATGTTTAGAGGCATAATACATCCTTAGAAATATCATTTGATGCCAGGAATGTTGGCTGAAGATTCATTCATTTTCCCAATCAGCTGAGGCATAAAGGGAAAGAAACTTCCCCAGTTTGACATGCTCCATGGGTACAGTGCTAGACTTCCCCCTAGGTTTATTATTGGCTTTCTAGACTCATTAATTCTGCTGAGAAGACTAAAGAAACAAATGCTGGTGAAAGAGAAGTGAAAACTCTATACTGCTCCTGTCAACAGGGGGTCTCGGGGCTGCTTATTTGCTGAACACTGTCTTTTTCTACAGAGACCATGACCACTCTTCACCGCAACCTTTTAAGGAAGGCAGTGTCCTCTTTTTTTTTTTTTTTAAATAGCTTTATTGGTCTATAATTCACAGTGTCATCTTCCTTTAGCAGAATGGTAAAGAACCTCATAAAACCCAATAAACCTTACTGTTTATCACTAAGAGTATGGTTAGTGCCTGTGTATTTGCTGTTATCTCTCTCTGAAGGGAAGAACAGGACCACAGAAAAAGGAGAAGCAGTGCCTGGGGAGATGAGCCATCTCCCTCACTCAGGGTCAATGCCAAGCTCTTCTCACACCAGAGCTCCTTGGAACCCACAGATGGTTTTCATTTCCAGCTGAAAAATGGTGCCATGCAAGCATTTTGCCAAAATCCTGTATGCATGGCATTTTTTTTTTTGCCTTTTGCTCATTGTCCATGCACTGTGTCAAAATGTTAGAACCATTGAAACGTAAAGTCACATGGTTTAACACACGTGAAAAAAAAAATAGACATTCCAAGAGAGGAAGAAACTTTCTCAGATCAAACTCATCTGAGATTGACTTGAGGATAAAGCCAGAAGGTCTCATTTAGCTTGCTGTGCTCCACAGCCTCCTCCTCTCATCCACATCAACCCTCACTCTGTTTGGGTGAGATTAGGATTAACTTTGGAGCCACCAAACTATTTATGGTGCAAATAAATTTGAAGAAAATATCTTATTATATCTGGGGAGAATGTATTTGTGGCATTGGGTCTACTACAGATATCTTTTAGGAAAGCATCTTTCACTATTGCCCCAGCAGAGTAAATTAGGAGGAAGTTCATAATTTAAGTGTATTAAACATTTTATAACACAGTGGCTTCTGTTTAAAGATAGACCAAAGCAGATCTTCTCACTTGGACTGCTTATTGTTTAATATTTTCAGATTAATTTTTTTATTAAAATAATATTTTCAAAGGTTGGCTTCTCGGCAGTGAACACTGTCACCGAGTTTGGGTGTGTATTAATTCCCTAGGGCTGCCGTGACAAACTCCCGCAAACTGAGGTGCTTACGCAGCAGAGATTGACTGTCTCATGGGGCTGGAGACAGAGTTTGAAATCAAGATGTGGTAGGGTTGGCTCCTGCTGAGGGCTGAGAAGGAGGATCTGCTCCTGCTATCACTGACCAGCTTTGGCCTTCCTTGGTCGGTGGTGGCATCCCCCCAATTTGTACTTTCATCTTCACATAGTATGAGTCTCTATGCCCAAATTTCCCCTTTTTGTAAGGTCACCAGTCATATAGAATTAAAGGCTCTCTTAGTCCAGAAAGACATCATCTTGACTAGTTATGTTTGGAGTGCCTCTATCCCAATAAGGTCAAATTCTGAGGTCCTGGGGGTTAGGACTTCAAAACGCAAATTTTAGGGGGACACAATTCAACCTATAATGAGTACAGATATATATCCTTGAGGGACACTGGGAAGAAGCAGCCTTGGGCTGAGAAAGAGGTGAAACTGATGTAAAACCTACAAAGCCTTGGACTAGGTGGTGGTGAGCTTCAGAACAAATAATACCCATCAGAATGTTCCTATCCAGGGCCATGGTGGGCCTTTGCACCCCTGCCTTCCTCAGTCATCAGGAGAGAGCTTCCCAGGAAGGTCCTGACCATGGGGGAGGCATTTCTCTGAAGGAGAGTCAGACCCTGACAGAGCTGACAGCTGAAGGCTGGCTGCAGACCACACTCCTGACGGGTGCGGCAAGTCCTTCTAGGGCAGTGGTTCTCAACCTGTGGGTTGTGACCCCCTTGGGGGTCAAACGACCCTTTCACAGGAGTCACCTAAATACATCCTGCATAGCAGATATTTACTTTACGATTCATAACAGTAGCAAAATTGCAGTTATGAAAACAAAAATAATTTTATGGTTGGGGGTCACCACAACATGAGGAACTATATTACAGGGTCACAGCATTAGGAAGGTTGAGAACCACTGTTCTATGGAGATAGATTTGGGCAGCATGAATCCATGTCTGTCACAAAAATAGAAAATATTAGTAGCTGCTGTGAGGCTTAGAGAAAAGCCTTGATCCAAAAATATTGATCTTGGGAGGTGCCTATGGCTCAAAGGAGGGCGCCAGCCACATAGGCTGGAGGTGGTGGGTTCAAACCCAGCCCCGGCCAAAAACTGCAAAAAAAAATATTGATTGCATAAAATATCTGTATTCCATGCTTAAATGCCTAAAGCGTCTTTATTGCCTATAAATTCAATTATAAACCTCCTAATCTGGCCCACAAGACAATCTGCGATTGGCCTCAAATCCATGTTATCAGACTCTCCCTATTCTTCAACAGAATGCTCTTCTCTAGGACCCTGATTTCTCGCTACCTATGACCTGATCTTCCATTTTGCCTCCAATGCTTTATGGAAATAAAGTTCCATTCTTAACATCCTTTACCTGTTGACAAGTACAGAGAGATTGAAAATATAGCTTCTAGTACAATTGGAAAGGTCTAGAAGGCCAGACAAAGCAGTTTGTAACCAAATCATTTACAGTCTAATCTAGGCATTGGCAAAGTATAGTCTTCAGGTCAAATCCAGTCTGCCATCTGTTACTGTAAATAAAGTTTTATTGGAACACAGCCATGCTCTTTTGTTTACATATTGTCTGTGGCTGTTATCACAGAGTCTGTACCTTGATTTTGCTTTGGTCTTTTCAGTGTGTAACATGGGGCATTTGTTGATAACACAGAGATTAATATCACTTGTTTGCCAAGAAATTTGTTGGACTGCACAAAAATGGGTTTTGAAGTCCAATAGATCCATTCCCTTCATGTTAAGTGTGTGACTTTGGGAAAGACACGTAATTTCTCTTGGCTCTGTGCCTCTGCTTGGCCTTGCTATGGTTTTCACAATTTTGAGACTACGAAAGTACTGTCTGGGCTGGAAGATAGTCTTTTGTTTCATGAGCAAGCCAGTGAAGTAGTACACATCTCTCCCTCTAAAGCAGAGCAGAGCAGTGAGTGATGTGTAGAAGGAATTGGAGGGGACTCATTTACCTCGCACACAGACAGGAGTAAGAAAAAGGCAGAACAGATAGCGTCTTAGCTTTCTCAGGAAGGGCACTAACGGCATTTGAGGAGTTATATGAGGGGGTGTCTTCACTGTAAGAAGCTCAGCTTCCCATCCCCCCACTAAACTCTGGGACCCTGCCCATCACTGTGACAGCCATTATAGCCCCCACACCATTTCTGAATGCACCCTAAGGGTCAGATCTCCTTGGTTGAGAATCACTGGACATATTTTTAAAGTCCTAGGGATTCTGGCTATGTCTTACAGATCCCTGAGGGGCTGGGAAGACTTCCAGCAGAACACTTGAACTTATGTCTGTTTTGCCTCACTAATATTTTATTTGAAAAGATGCCTATGGATAAAACTTTTGCAATGAGATAGACATGCAATTATGAAGTGGACATCAAACATTGCTTTGCTGAGAAGGTTGAACTGCAAACAAAATCAGATAAAAATAGAGAAAGAATCATTCAACTGAAGGAGGCATGGAGCAGAACAAGAAAAGAATGCAAGGATCCCGTCCTATCAAGCCTGATGCAGACCCTCTCCCGTCGTCCATGGAGGGGCATAAACACCAGCATCATACTGCAATCATAATGGAAACAACGATGTCCAGAGGAATGACTTAACACTGACTAGGAGCTGTCCATTATGTGCCTACTAACTCTGCGCTTGAATCAGTAGCATGGTGGGAACTACAGAGGCAAAACAATCTCTGCAAGTTGAGCAATACTCCATACTCACCCAGCTAATTAATGACTGAACCTGGATTCAAACCTATATTTTACAATCAAATCCATATACTTCCTGTTCTACCAAGCTATATACTTTATTTGTAACTTGTTCTTTACTCAATACATCTGATATAGTTAATCAGATATATCTATATATCTGATATATTAGATATATTTATATATCTGTATATTAAAAATATTTCTATTGGGTATGTTGCTATGGTTGCTATGTTTATGTTTAGATGCTAAAATATTTGAATGTGGTGTATTGCATATGAGAATTTTTGTCCTTATGAAAACTCCCTTCAGTAGTTCATTGAGACATCTGCACTGGGGGTGCCAACATTGGTGCTATCCTGGAGCCCAGCTCAGTGGTGCAAAGCAAGTGGCATCTCCTCTAGAAAGAGATTCAAAGAGGCTCTTCCTGTGTCCTTTATTACTCTGACTTGGTACAGATTAAGAAGAGATGGGATAATACACAAATCAAATATCTCCACAGGGACCAGGTTTTCTTTTTAGGAGATATTAGCACTGTTTCTTGGAGGCTGGCAAAACACTGTCTGAAAACTGGAGACTTTTGATTTTCTAAGCCAGAATACACGTGTGCCACTTACAAAAGCTCTGAGTCAGGACGTCAGATGATTAAGTGTATTATTGCCATTGTTTAATAAATAAGACAAGTCAATTGATTCTCATTTATGAGCCATTTTAGCTATTTTGCAAAATCAGCTAATGTACCTAATCATGCACAGAGGAGACCTTTATGTGTATATCAATAATAAGGCGTTTTTATGAAACAGACACACTTCTCCACCCTTTAGATCATAATGCTTTCCTTCCATATGTTTCATTGTTGACAGTACAGCAGAGGCAGGCAATATTTCTCACTTATTTTCCGGTTTATCACATAGCTCAAAGGACTGAGGAATGCCACAAGGAAGTTTCTCTATATTTACTCAAATTGCTTATACAAATTGCTCCATCAGTTTAGAATATGAAGTTCTATAAGAACCAGTAGTTTAAATGTCTGTCTTCGAGTTTTTAGTGTTTTGAGATTTCATTGTCTTCTTTCTTAAAATAAAGTATGCTATTAAGAGATTGGGCCAACTAACTCTGGGAAAAAAATTTTTGGCCCAAACCACAGAGATTTCACGTGTTTCTCCTTCAGTTCTTTTTACAATTTAGTGTCACATGGTCATAGTAGAAAGTGGTCTGATTAAACAAAATCAAATTGTGAAGCAAATGAACATTTTAAAAGAAGAACATTGTACATGGAGCTTGAGGGGCTAGATACTCTTTGCTTTTCATTTCTTTGACCTCTAGACTGGCTGACCGGCACTGGGTAAACCACTGTTAGTCTGGATGAAGATTTTTCATCTGCCACGTGAATGTGTTAGAATAGGGATGGCAGCTATAACAAGGGCATCTACGTCTGTGATGGATGCTGGGGGTCAGGCTTATCACATCTCTCTGGCTTCATTGTTCTCACACAGAGCTCTAGACAGTATTTTCAAATGATTAAATTAATCCAGAGGAAAAAGCAAGTTGTCATGCCTTGTCAAATAACTAGATGGATCTTGCAAGCTCCTGTTAATAAGCGGTAATGTTAGATGTTTGTAGACATTTTTACATATGCAAAAAACTTTGGGTGAAGCACAATACTTAATGGGAAACAATGAGTTCTTAACAATAAAAGGCAAAAAAATCAAAAATAGATAAGTGGGACTTAAACTACAATGCTTTTGCACAGCAAAAGGAATAATCAATAGAGTGTAGAGATAGCTTGCAGAAAGGGAGAAAATATTTATAAACTATGCATCCAACAGGGACTAATATCCAAAATTTACAAGGAACTCAAACATCTCAACAAAAATAAAACCAAGATAACTCCATCAAAAAGTGGACGAGAGACACGACAAGACATTTGCAAAAGAAGACAAATGGGGGTGGCGCCTGTGGCTCTGTGAGTAGGGTGCCGGCCCCATATACTGAGGGTGGCTGGTTCAAACCCAGCCACGGACAAATTGCAACAACAACAAAACAAGCAAAAAAAAAAAGAAGACAAATGACCAACAAGCACATGAAAACAGAAAATGTTTGACATCACTAGTCATCAGAGGAAAGCAAAGTAAAACCACAGTGAGATATAATCTTACACCAGTTAGAATGGCCATTACTAAAAAGACAAATAATAATAGACTCCAGAGAAGACACAGAAAGAGGAAGTCATACATTGTTCTTGCAAATGTAAATAAGTACAACCTCTATGGAAAACAAGATGGAGACTTCTCAAAGAACTAAAAAGGGCACTCGGATATGATTCAGTGGGTATCTACCCAAAAGAAAAGAAATCATTACATCAAAAAGATACCTACATTTATCACAATAAATGCACAATTCACAATATCACAGCACAATTCACAATGGCAAAATATGGAATCAACCTAAGTGTCCATCAGCAAAAGATTGGATAAAGAAAAGAGCATATATATTCAGCCAAAAAGAAAATGAGGCCATGTCTTCTGCAGCTACGTGGATGGAACTGGAGGACCTTACCTCAAATGAAAAAACTCAAACCCAGAGGGACAGATATGACAAGTTCTCACTTATAAGTGGGAGCTCAGTGATGTGTACACGTGGAAGTAGTGTATAATGATCACAATGGGAACTCCGTGATGTATACACGAGGAAGCATTGTGTAATGATCATAGTGGGAGTTCCGTGATGTGTACATCAGGAAGCATTGTGTAATGACCACAGTGGAGCTCCGTGATGTGTACACCAGGAAGCCTTGTGTAGTGATCACAGTGGGGCTCCGTGATGTGTACACCAGGAAGCATTGTGTAATGATCACAGTGGGGCTCTGTGATGGGTACAGGAGGAAGCAGTGTGTAATGATCATAGTGGGAGCTCCGTGATGTGGAGGCATTGAAGCAGTGTGTAATGATAGATAGTGGAGTCCAGGAGGATGCAAGGTGGGAGTTGGGTGGATAATGAGAGGGTCCTGGTGGGCACAGCAGATGTTGCTGAATGCCCGGACCTCACCACACTATAATCCATCAATCTAGAAAAATTTAGCTTGTATTCCATGGATACAAACATATAAAAATAATAGGAAAAAAGTTTAGCAAGTTAGGAGAGGTCATTGGGTAAGGACACATGGATGGTTGAGGATTTCCTGGTATCTTTAAAATCATATGCCCTAAACATTACCCTGTTGTATCTCCCTTTCAAAACTTATTCTATTTGGATTTTGAAAAATGAAGGAATCTCATTGGATAAATTAAAATGAAGAATTTCATTTGAAATGAAGAATTTCTCTACTATTTTAAAGACTGAACATTAAAGACTTTTTTAAAATTTACATCAAAACACTGAGCACTATTGATAAATATCTCCAGAGTTTAGTTAGAACTAAGTATATCCCCACACACACTTTTTACTGGGTAGAGGGGGGGAGAAGAGTTTACAAAGTGTATGGTGCCAAAAAAAACATATTCTTTTTTGCATTGCCACCAGCAATGTAGAAGTGTTCCCTTTTCTCCACACCACGGCATTGTCTCTGGTTTTGGAATTTTGTGATGTGGGCTAATCTTACGGGAGTTAGATGATATCTCAAAGTAGTTTTGATTTGCATTTCTCTGATAATTAAGGATGATGAGCATTTTTTCACGTGTCTGTAGGCCATGCGTCTGTCTTTTTCAGAGAAGTTTCTATTCAAGTCCCTTGCCCACCCTGAGATGGGATCACTTGTTC
>CAUYON010152973.1:0-14123 GCA_963573935.1 Arctocebus calabarensis | reverse complement strand
AAAACAAGCAATTCCAAAAATCTTATAAACAATAAAAGAAATATTTCAATATCATTCTACTTGATCTGAATACACCTGATACTGAAATTGGAGAAAATATATTGTTATAAAGAGAAATTACAAACATGATATTTTAAAGGCATGTTTAAAGTATTAGAAAATTTCATTTCCAATTTTTTTGTTAATACATAGTAATACAATTGATCCTTATTATTTGCAAATTTTATGTCTACAAATTTGCCTTCTCAATAAAACTTATTTGTAACCCTACCTTCATTTGTGGACATACACAAGATAATGAAAACTTTAAGCTCCCAACCTACATGTTCCCAGTCAAGGTTGAGCAAGGCAATTCTTTACTTTTTCAGTTCTCATAAACATACCTTTTTATGGTATATTTAATGCCATGTTCATTGTGCTTTTTTTTTTTTTCTTGGTGACTTTTCTGCTTAAAATGCTCCTCAGGGATAGGGCTGAGTGCTATCTAGGGCTTCTAAACACAAGAAGCTTGTGATGTGCCTTATATCACAAAGAAATAATATGCCATAGATAAATTTGTTTAGGCATGAGTTATAGTGCTGTAACAAAGGTACATGATTGACAAAAAATGTTGCCCCATGGCTCAGCATCTATAGCTCATTGGCTAGGGTGCCAGAGCTGGCAGGTTCGAATCCAGCCTAGGCCAGCCCAATAACAATGACAACTACAACAAAAATAGCCTGTAGTCTCAGCTACTTGGGAGACTGAGACAAGAGATTCACTTAAGCCCAAGAGTTTGAGGTTGCTGTGAGCTGTGATACCACAGCACTATACTGAAGGCAACATAGTGAGACTCTGTCTCAAAAGAAAAAAAAAATGTGGGCCCAGAGGCTCAAAGGAACCTATCCCTTAATTTCCCATGGAAGCAAATGTTCAGTATTCATTAATTCAGTGTTCAAAGTAACTTTCTAGAACACAACTATCATAAATTAACCAGGTTATATTAATTCCTGGTTATACCCTGCCTCCACCAGGTAGAAAGGAAAGACAAAAATACTGTAAATCGAATTGAAACAAACAAGCAAAAACCCTTATGGGATAAAATTAGGGGGAAAAAAAAATAATAGAGACAGAAACACTAGCAAAAATGAAATTCTAATTGTTAAAGAAGGCAAAAATAGAAGATTGTATTTAAACTAGAATGGTAAACAAAAAAAAAAAAGAAAGAAAGAAAAAAGAAAAAAAGGTCAAGGAAAAAATGTTGAAATTTTAAAAACCCCCAAAACAAAAAAAAACAAAAACAAAAACCCCAAATCCAAGAAATCAAACAGTATATATATCTTGCTAAGTACTGACCGGGTAACAGGTGATCTTCTGAGGTATTAGATGTTAATCACAATGTTGATACAGCTATATGAGATGGGTACTCTGCTGATTTCTCAGACTCTGCAGGCTTGGGAGCCCAAATGACTCCTTAGCCCACTCAAAAGACACTCCAAGCCATGAACCTTGACCAAGCAGAAGCTTTCCAGGGAAAGCACTTATCCCTGGGATCTCTCCTGGTGTGGCTGCCTGCTTATCTAGTCCAATCTCCCTCTATGCCCCTGAGGGCTACGGCTGTCAATCTGCCAAACACTTGGATCTCCACACTTGCCCAGCATCTCATTCCCCGCCTTTGGGCAGCTCAGTCCCTAGATTACCTGCCCAACGCTACAACACACAGGGGCAGCCCCCAGCTGAATGATATTAGCTCCTTTCCGGCTCAGCGGCTCAGTCTGGAGCCCCAAACAACACCCAAAGTCATTGGCACAGCAGCCCAAGATCTCCCAAGGCAGTTTAATCGAGTGTCCAAGTCCAAAATAACCAAAACAGCCCCCAGGTAAGGCTTTTCCTGCTTGTAATCTCGCTGTTGCTGTGGTTATAGCTGCATGCAGCCTCCGATGGAACAAACACACCTACCACTTGCCAGTTTTCCAGGGCTTCTGTCCTCCTTGTGGGGTCAAGAAGCCTCTCATTGACTTCCTCTGTCACCAAAGGGAAGCCTCTAGGCGAAACCCACTGGCTAGAGATGCCTGGAGTCTTCTCTCCCCACTCTCACTGTACCAGCTGCACAGATGCCGCTACTTCCCAGCCCTCTTCAATCAGGTGTCCAAATGGAGGCTTTTTGAACAAACTGATTAAGGAGAGTGATTGGCTAATTCAATTCCTTATGATTTTCCACATTTAAAAAATTATTTTTTTATCCAAGTCATGGCACCCCCCAAAAAAGAAATCATTTTTTTCTACAGAGACAGCATTACTTCCCCCCTGCCAGCATTTATATTTTTTGTTTATTTTTCTTGTCTCATTCCACGAGCTAGAACTACCAGTCCAAAATCTAAAAGGAATGTTAAGAGTAGTCCATATTGGAGTTTTTTGCTAATCTTAGAGTGAAAATGTTTAATATCTCATTATTACACATTTACCTGTAGGTTTTTCATAGATAGCCTTTGTCAGTCTGAGTAAGTTCCCTTTTATTCCTAGTTTGCTGAAAATTCTTTCATCACAAAAGAATATGGGCTTTTTTAAACAATATTTTTCTACGTCTATTGAAATAATTTTATAGCTCTTCTCCTTTATTCCATTAATGTTACTAATTACATTGATTGGTTTTCAAATGGTACATAAGTCTTGCATTACTGGGTTAATAAAATTATATATTGCCCTTTAACACATTATTAGATTTTGTTTGGTAATATTTGGTTAAAGGTATTTATTTATGTGTTTTTTAGTGACATTGGTCTGTAAAAAGTTTTTGTTGTGTGAAAGAAAGTAGGAAGAGCCAAGTCCTTTGAAATATGTATATCCTAAATTTTCTTGATTTCTTCTTTAATTCAGAGGTTACTTAAAACTATATAGTTTAATTTCTAGGTATCTGACCCATTATGTGAGTACTGAACCATTTCATGGCTTGTGTGTGTGTATATGTGTGTGTGATGTCATCAGTGTCAACATCTGAACCAAAGTTTCACTGAGTGTTCATCCCATTTTTGAAAGGAGACCACAACATCTGCATATATTAAGTCAAAATTCTTAAGTGTGTCTATTAAACCATCTGTCTTCCTTTTTTTTTCCCTGCTCATTCTATCAATTAATGAAAGACTTAAAATCTCCCCTTAAGGATGTGGATTTGTCCATTTCTCCTAATATTTTATTACTTTTTGCTTTATGCATGTAAGGGCATGTTATTAGATACATGGAAATTAAAAACTGACATCTTTCTGGTGAGTTGATGTTTTTGAAAATATGAGATGACTCTTATCTCTAGAAATTCTTTTTCCCTTAAATTCTCTTTTGTTTAATATTAATCTAGGCACAGCAGGTTTCTATTAATATTTGAATTAAATATTTTTGTATGCTTGAATTTTACCCTTTTGATGTCCTTAAACTTTAGATATGTTTCTTTTAAGCAGTATATGATTTAAATTTATATTTCCTCTCAATCCAACAATTGCCTTTAAAAATTTTTTCATTTCAGAATATTATGGGAGTATAATATTTGGTTTTTGGTTACATAAATTGCTTTTGTACTATTTGAGTCAAAATTATAAGTATTCCCATCACCCAGACAGCACACTGTACCTGTTAGTTGTGAGATTACCCATCCCCCTTGACAACCCCATGTTGATTTTTGATGATTGTGCACATAAGTTATGATTGATTCGTACCAATTTAATAGTGAATATATGTACTGTTTATTTTTTCATCGCTTAGAATTGTCTCCAGTTTCATTTGGGTTGTTACAAAAAGTATTGTTTCACCATCTAAGGAACTGAGTGGTATTGCATTGGTATACATCTACCACATTTTATTAATCCATTCACAGATTGATAGGCACTTGGATTGTTTCCATATCGTTGCAATTATGATTATGCTGCTATAGACAATCGAGTACAAATGTGGTTTTTGTTTTTTGTTTTTGCAGTTTTGGGCCAGGGCTGGGTTTGAACCCACCACCTCTGGCATATGGAGCCAGCGCCCTACTCCTTTGAGCCACAGGCGCCGCCCACAATGTCTTTGTTTTAATAAAATGTCTTTTTGTTCTTTGGGTAAATACATAGTAGTGAGATTGCTGGATTGAATGAATGATAGGCCTGTTTTCACTTCTGTGAAGAATCTCCATACTGCTTTCCATAGAGGTTGTACTAGTTTGTGGTCCCACCTACAGTGTCTGTGTATTCCTCTCTCTGCACCCACACCAGCATTTGTTGCTTTCGACTTTTTGATAAAAGCCAGTCTCACTGTAGTCAATTGATGTCTCCCTGGGGTTTTGATTTGCATTTTCCTGATGGTTAAAGATGTTGAGCAGGTTTTCATGTGTTCATTGGCCGTTAGTCTATCTTCTTTTGAAAAGTTTCTGTTCATGTCTTTTTCCACTTGTAAATGGGTTGTTTCATCTTTTCATAGTGATTTGCTTGAATTGTTTGGAGATTCTGACTTATATTTCCTTTATTTATTTTATTTATTTATTTATATTTCCTTTCCATGCTATATATCCGAGCCCTTTATTCAGATACATAGCATGCAAGTATTTTCTCCCATTCTGTAGGTTGTCTGTTCACTCTAGTGATTGTTTTCTTTTGCAGAAGCTTTCTAATTTGATTAAGTTCCATTTATTTATTTTTGTTGCTGTGATTGATTTGGAGGTCATAAATTCTTTGCCTATGCTATTGCCTATTAAAGTTTTGCTAACTTCTTCTATAATTCTTACAGTTTCATGTGTTAGGTTTAGGTCTGTTATTCATTGTTAGTTAACTTTTCATGAGCGATAAGTGGGATGGACTCTATTTCAGTCTTCTACAAGTAGCTGTCCAATTTTCCTGGCACCATTTATTGAATATGTATTCTTTTCCCCAGTGTACGGTTTTGTTTGCTTTGTCAAATATCAGATGGCAATGTGAGGATGGTTTTATAACTAGGTTAAATCTGTTCTGACCCACTGATGTATGTCTCTGTTCTTGTGCCAGTATGGTGTTATTTTGGTTGCTATAACCTTATAGCATAGCTTGAAGTCTGGTAAATTGAAGCCTCCTGATTTGTTCTTTTTCCTTAAGATTGCTTTGGCTATACAGGATTCTTTCTGGTTCCATGTGAAACATAGAATTATTTTTACTAGATCTCAAAAAAATGACATGATATTTTAATGGGGATTGCATTGACTCTGTAAATCACTTTGGGTAGTATAGACATTTTAACAATGTTGATTCTGCTGATCCATGAGCATGATATATTTTTCCATCTGTTTACATCCTCTGCTATTTCCTTCTACGGTGTTTCGTAGTTCTCCCTTTAGGAGTCTTTCACCTCCTTAGTTAAATATAGTATGAGGTATTTTATTTTCCTTGTTGCTGTTCTGAGGAGTATTGAGTCTCTGGTTTGGTTCTCAGGGTGACTGTTGTTGGTGTATAGAAATGCTACTGATTTGTATATATTGACTTTGTAACCTGAGACTTTGCTGAATTTATTTATCAATTCCAGGAGTCTGTTGGCAGAATTTTGGGTAGTTTCTAGATACATGTATAAGATCATATCAACAAAGAGCAATAGTTTGACCTATTCTTCCCCATTTGGATACCCTTGCTTTCCTTCTCTTATCAACATAGACTTTTAACAGATAAAATTGGTTTATTTACATTTAAAATATTACAAAACCCACTGAGTTTAAATTATTCATTTTGTTTATTTTTTTAATTATTTTTTATTAAATCATAACTTTGTACATTGATGCATTTATGGGTTTCAGGATACTGCTTTGATATACAATGTGAAATGTTCACATTGAACTAAGTAACACATGCATCACAATTATATTCATTTGTTAATAGTTTGGAATGTACCATTGCATCATACACATTAGGTGAGGTCCCCCCAGATACCCTCCCTCCTCAATATCCCCCCTCCCTTCCCCTGTCTCTTCTCTGCCCTTCTACTTTCTAGACTATAGTTATGTATGAGTGTGTAGGTGGTTACATATTGATTTCATAGTAGTATTGAGTACATTGGATACTTTTTCCCCCATTCTTTCTTGAGATGCTTTACTACAAAGAATATGTTCCAGCTCCATCCAGGTAAACATAAAAGATGTGAAGTCTCCATCTTTTTATGGCTGCATAGTATTCCATGTTGTACATATACGACAATTTATTAATCCATTCGTGGGTCAACATGCACTTGGGCTGTTTCCATGTCTTGGCTATTATGAATTGGGCTGCAATAAACATTCTGGTGCAAATGTCTTTTTTGAAAAATAAGTTTTGATCATCTGGGTATATACCTAGTAGAGAAATCGCAAGATTGAATGGTAGGTCAACTTTTAGTTCCTTGAGTATTCTCAAACTTCTTTCCAAAAAGGTTATATTAGTTTGCATTCCCACCAGCAGTACAGAAGTGTTCCCTTCTGTCCACATCCATGCCAACATCTGTAGTTTTGGGATTTTGTGATGTGGGCAGTTAGATGATATCTCAAAGTGGTTTTGATTTGAATTTCTCTAATGATTAAGAATAATGATCATTTTTCATGTGTTTGTAGACCATATGCGTGTGTTCATCAGAGAAGTTTCTGTTCAAGTCTCTTGCCTACATAAAAATGGGGTTGTTTGTTCTTTCTTATTGATTAGTTTGAGTTCTTTATGGATTCCAGTTATCAGCCCTTTGTTGGAAGCATAACCTGTAAAAATCTTCTCCCATTCTGAAAGTTGTCTGTTTGCTTTCCTTACTGTGCTCTTGGCTGTGCAAAAGTTTTTTAGTTTGATCAGATCTCAGTAATTGTGCTATTTTTCTTAATAAAAAACAATGTTCTCAACCTGATCTATACCATCTCCTATGGTAGAACATCAAATAGTTGTTTATCACACTGTCTTCCTTCTTAAATACTGAAAACCTACTTAACCTTCAAGAAATAGACCAACTCATTTCTCTTCTGCCAGGAGCAATCTGTTTCTCTTTCTGCTATCAGGCCGACGTTTTTCATTTGCCATTTTAACCACCATTTTCTTTTTAACTATACATGCTGTCTTCTCCCATTGGCTTGAAATACATAAAGAAATAATCAGATTTTCTGTTTAATCTTTTTTTTAAGGTTTAAAAGCAAAACTTGCTGAGATCAAAGACTGCCTAACTAGCTGTTCTCCTTGAATAAAAAGGTATTTTGAGGTTATGCCTGCACAAAAAGGTATCTCTGAGGGTGGGTTCCAGTAACCCTAAGTTATTTGACATGACTAGTTTGACAGTTACTCAAATTTTAATTGAGTATTTTCTGAAGTAACTCACTCTAGATGTCATGTTAGAGGCAGCAAATGGCATGTTCCTTTCACTAAGGACTTTACTGACTAATGAGGAGATTTAATTGACACAAATCAACACAGGCAAACGGAGTACTCTTATCTCTGGAGGTCCTCAGTTAACCTCCTGTAAGGCCAGCTAATGTTGCTTTTTTATTCCTACCTAGGAAATACCTAAATGTGTCAATTAGGATGGGTTCAGCTACAACCAACAGAATGCCCAACTACTAGTAACTTCATTTATAAACTTATCATGGTTTTTTTTATTTGTTTGTTTGTTTAATTATATTTGGAGGGATATTGTTATGGGCATGTGAGTGGCTGCCTAATAACTTAGACACTCAGGCTTTTCCTATCCATGTTGGGCACCTCATAAGTACACAATGACTTCTGTACCTCCAAGCGTCTTTTGCTTATACCAATGTCCCAAACAGAAAGGAAGAGGCAAGATAGAAATGCACTGTCATTTACTAAGGGTGAAAATAAATTTAAAACCCTCCTCTAGCACTCCTCCTAACACGCCTCACACCCCCACCTGCCCAACGACTTCCCTCTACATACCAATGGCCAAGAACTGGATCCCATGGCCACACATGTCTACAATGAAAGCAGGTAAAGGAGTTTCCAGAAAGGCTCTCATGGTTGGCTTAGAGCACATTGCCATAGTGAACAAAATCACTTGACATAAACGGGTAGAATGCTGCTCAGTGAAAGCTTAGCATCTCCCGCACCAAGCAGTTCAAAACCATTTAGGAATTCTTTAGGTCCTTTTCAGTAAGTCAGCATCATTCTGAGGAAAATTTAGGCATTTGGGAAAATGCATGAGTCCTGTTAAATCCCCATAGTTCAATAACTAGAGGCCTTACATGTGTAAGAACCTACACGCCTTCACTGAATTGCTTTTCTGTTCACTTTTCAGCACTTGCTAAATTAATAATATCTATAAATAACATCCATTTACTAAGCACCCCAGTGGACCCCAAAAGCTACCCTCACAGTCCCTCAGGTTTCTGCTGGCACATAGGTAAGCAGCCCTGCCAGGCGATGGGGAGGGACATTGGAGAAACTCTGTCGACAGACAGGACTCCTGCCCAGTGCTCATTAGAAGGGGGTCATCATGGAAGTCCACCCAAGGCAGTGATTGGAAAGCATCCTAGTAGAGAAAATGTTGGGCCACCCTTTCAGTGTATGGCTAGAATTAAGTCTCCTCAACCCAGAGTTCATTGTCATTTCACAGAAAAGATTAAGGCATGAAAATATTAATCTAAATGTAAAATGGAGAACCCACTGGTGAAGGAAGAATGGTACCATTATCTTGCTGGCTGCAATTGCATAATTTCTGTAACCGACCCCCAACACTTCCCACAAATGGAAAAGAACCAAGAAATCAGTTCTTTCTCCTCCAAATTTTAAATTTGTGCAAATGAGACCATCATCGTCTCTTGAGTTGGACACAGTATATAGGATATTGAAGTTAGAAAAGAAAACCATCAAAACCCAGATAAAACTGTTGGAAAGCTGAAGAAAGATTGTGTTTTTGTGTTAAAATTTCAAGGCAAATTAAAGCTGGCTTGTGTCTTATTCTAAAAATGTTTGATGATTATATTACTTTTAAAAACTTTGTAAATATAAACATTTTATGTCAAACTCTGCTTTTGTTTGTCCTTAAAAAAAAAAGAAAACTTTTACTTCTCTGTCATTAATGAGGCTTATGCATTGGGAACTCATTTAATATCATTGCTAATGAGCTCATTTTAATATCTGCATTTGTGATTAAGCTGACTTCATTAGAGAAGCATAGATGTCTGCTCTTTTGACAGCGAAAATGGTATGCAGCCGTCTCAACCACATCTGTTTCCTATCTCTTCTCTTTCTCCCTCCTTTTCTCTTCTCTCTTTCTTAGTGGCTCCTGTAGAACTGTTTGACAACACAATTCTCAATGTGTATTTGTCAAGCTATATATTGCACAATGAAATCTATTTAAGAATACATTTTGATGACTAGTGAACTACTGCTAATAAGAAGTAAACGCTAATGTTAATATATAATATGACCTCCAAAGAAGTGACCACATCTTGGCTTCATCTTGACATTTATTATACATCACAATTAAATTTTAGCATATGGAAAAAATCTGAAATCAACTCTAAGAATTGACAAAAAACAAAATGGTAGTGGAAATGTGTGCAGAGCTATCTGCTCAGCGATAGCTCTTTGCACTAGTTTTCTTCCTTTAAATGTGAAACTTTAAATGGTATTTGAATTTATGCCCTTTAATTGCCCTGAAAAAATCATCCTTTGTTAAAAAGTCCCTTTTTTCCACCATTAAACTGTCTTTTACATATCATTATTTCCTTTTGCATATTACTTTAACTTTTGGAAACAACTCTTTTGAAAGGCAGAATAATTTTTAGGATCGTTGTATCAGAGAATCTCAGCATTAAGTGATGAAAAACTATGGGCACTATAGAGTTTCTCCCCTAGATACGATACATAACAACCTCACTGGGTTTAGAAAAAAAAATATTGAATCTCAGGCAATCAAGTGCCTCAGGAAATGAGCACATCCCGAAATTCAGAAATCAATCTTCATCACATCAATTGGATGCACGTTACTGGTGACAGATTTGCAAGCACCACGTGACCTGGTCCTGGCCAGGAAACTCAGAAGACTTTGTGAAAGAGAGACTTTATTCTTAAAAAGTATTTCCTGTGAGGGGCAATCTGTTCTCACCCTAGATATTACCATACCTTTCTATGCTGAACATCACTACAGCCACCAGATGCCCAAGGAGAATACTTCAGAGGTGACTGTATTGATATTTGGCAATGAGGTACATAGCACTTTTTCTAGGATGAGTTCACAAACTTAATTGTCAGACTTTGTACATAACAAAAATTTACCCTTGTAACCAGTTTTAAGTATACATTTCAATGGCATTAATTGCTTCACACTGTTGTGCAACCATCACCACCATTCATCTCTAGAACATTTTTCATGTTGTAACACGGAGACTCTACGCTGATTAAATAATAATTCCTCATTCCCGCATCCCTCTATCCCTGGCCATCATCATTATACTTTCCTTACCTGTGAATCTGACTATTCAAGGTAACTCATAAAATGGAATTGCACAGTACTTGCCCATTTGTGACTGGCTTCTTGGTTAACACAACAGCATTCAGCTTCAACTTTATTATAACCTGGGTGGGAATTTCCTTTCTTTAGAGGCTGAATAATATTCCACTGTGTGTATGTAACAAATTTTGTTTATCCATTTATCTGTTGATGGAAATTTGGGTTGCTTCTACTTTTTGGTTTTGGGGAATGCTACAATGGGCGTGAATATAAATAGTAAGCTTTAATACAGCAATCCAGTTCTAATCTTTAATGCATATTTGATAGTCTAATTCAGGGATTGGTAAACTATGACCCTCAGGTCAAATCTGGCATGACTTTGTTTTAATACATAAAATTTTAGATACCAGAACGAAATTGTATTTGGTTTGGGAAAGAAGAAATGTAGTGTGTGGATAGCAGGTTTTGTGTGGGACCTAGACAAAAGATACTGTGTAGATACTTCAGAGCATAGAAATCACCCCCTTTAGGGATGTGGTATGTGTGAGACATTAGGAGGAGATCTTTGCATTACCTTATTCAATTCTGAGGATGACTGTGGAGGTAGACATATCCCAGCCCCTCCCTTTTCTAATAGATGAAGAAAACTAAGCGTGGAGGGTTTACCAATTCATGGCCTTTTGACTATAAAACCTCCTTCCCTTCTGAACTATGATACTGTCTTTGAAAATATGTAAACAACCTCACAGTCTAAAAGCATATAATTCATATTACAATTGTAACCGTCAGTGAATATTACTTTTGCCACCTATAAGGGACAAGACTGGGAGATTCATGCAACTCATGGAAACAGCTCAAGTTCACATGAAGATTAAGGGGCAGAGTCAGGATTCAGACTCAGCCTCTCTAACTCTAGGGCAGCATTTTTCAATCCCAGCACTATTGACATTTTGGCTTGGATAAGGCTTTGCTGCAGGCAGCTTTCCTGAGCACTTGTAAAATGGTTAACAGCATCTCTGGCATCTACCAACTAGATGCCATAGCGCAGTTTCTTCACCAAATTGTGATAATCAAAAGTGCCTTTACATTTTGCCAGTGGCCCAGGGTAGAGGTAATCACCTAGAGTTGAGAACCACTGGTCTATATCCATGTCTTCCCACCATGCTGCTTTGATTCGCTGCCCTGAAGCAATCCCATATCTAGTAAATGGCAACAGACACATGTGGTGAAATCTGAAAGAGGACAGTGTTCTCCTGAGGACCCTTATGGAGCCCAGATGAACACAGCCTAGTGGCTTTCACAGCACAGGCCTTCCAGCTGGACTGCCTAGATGCAAGACTCAGATCTCGAACTTACTAGCTGGCATCCATGGACTAGTTCTAAAGTTTCTGTACCTCAGTTTCTTTATCTATAAAATATGAATAAAAATATCTAGTTGACACCAAGTAAACACCATGTCTACAGCAAACTCAGTCTCCTTCCTACTTAGGGCAAAAAGTGGGGAGTACATTGCCTTCTATTTTGAGCTTGATTTTCATTAGCTCTGCAGATTAGTTTCCATAATGTTTGCCCTGAGGGTTGGAGCTTATGTTTCTGGCCTCATTAAAGAAGAATTGCTGTTTTATATGGTTGTTTTCTGGATGGAGATTAAACAATTAACACCTTACTGATTATACAAGTGTGGTGAAGGCTTTTAGCTCTGGTCTGTTCTGGGAGAACATGGAAACAAAGACATCAATTTAGGAGTTCATGGTGATTATTTAGTTTAGTCACTTCCTTTACAGACAGGAGATGACTAAGATAGGAGTAAAATGATAAATTGCCCAGACTTTCAGGGCTAGTTCCCAGGAAGCCAAGACTGACCTGGTCCACTGATTTTAAGTTCAGCATGTTTTTACACTAACTTCCAACATTTTTTTCCTTGTCAGTATAAAAGATAATACTTGTGATGATGATACACCTGACTTTATTCTATTCTGTGGGTATTAGATATATTCTACAAATTAAAAGACAAAAATCAAATGAGTATTATATTTTATAATATAATAAATAATCTTTGGATGTCCAAGAATGAAGCTGATATTTTTTCAAAAATGTATTTTATTATTTTCCCGGAATAGTCACCTATGTTACTGGCTTCTGCTCTAAGGGAATAAAGAGAAGGCATTTCTGAGCTATTAAGCAGGCTTTTCCCTGGTAACATTATGGTGATAACTAGAGTAACAGTGTCCACTGCTGGCAAATCAGATAATTGCACCAAACCTCACACTCTTACTGCCTGTGAAAAGTAATACTTTATCTTCACTGGATGTATTTTCAGGTAAAGATTTTAAGTCATGAAGTCAGAAAAGATACTATTATTGTTTTTAAAAAGTTAGTTTTATATTAATTCAACAATTAATTAACAGTTCATAAGTAATCAATTTGTCTCTATAAACCTAAAACTTCAACATAGCAACAGTTCCTATTTTAACATAGTTGAGGTTTAAACTATTAAGAGACCAAAAAATACAATTTTATACCATAAAGTTTTAAAATAAGCAAAATTACTATTATGCACTTGAACTTGTTTAGATCATTTAAAATCATAATTCACCAAAAATTTACTTGGGTTTATTCTTTTTGGGTCATTCATCAAAGATTCGTAAGAGGAAATTTAGAAGACTATTGAAATGAGGTTATTTTTTTCTTAATTTCTTCAAAACATTTAAGGACATTTCAATTTGTTTAACTTTTGGAGCACATTTTTGTAATCTAAGAATTTGATTTATTTAACTGGACAGTTAGACAAAAGCCTAACTAGAATGACCTTTTCTCCAGGATTTCTGTGTACTTTAGAGAAGCTTTCTGGGTTTCAATGCCAAAAATAGGCAGCAGAGGGCCCAGAAAATTATTTTAGTATTAAACAAAATTTGCTGAAACTGAGAACAATTTTTTTTAATTCCTCCATTACATTTCTACTTAAAATTTGTACTTGTAAATGGAGAAAGCCATATATATATATATGGATAAAATGCACTTATTATGCTGGAATAACTAATGGAATCCACGAATAGCATTTTATAGTAGTTTTAGAGATACACGTTGGATTGTTAAGAGCTAGTCTAGAATTCCACTGTTTGTTAGGTTGGAGATGGGGCCGTTATAGCTATAGCAAGGTGCATCCACCATGCATGAAGACCATGCATGTTGATGAAGATGATTAAATTCTATGGACATGCTATGACCTCTTCTCTGCTGAGTTTGTTCTTGCTTTGTGGTAACTCCCATTTGTCCAGATTCATAGCTATAGAGTCCTAGACATCAGAACCAGGTAAGCTGATAAAATAAGCCTCCCTACAATTTTGCTGCTTTCACTTCATAAATTTATTCTTTCAGGTCAGGTCTTCACTTGACCTACACAGTCGAGTGCTGTTCCCTGACTCTCTGGTACCTCCCAAGGGAAGTCTTATCTCCCTGAGGACTTTAGCAGTTCTGAACATGATATTGTTGTTGTTGTGTTTTCTTTCTTCCAGATCTTACCAAATGCAAATTTTATTTGTGAGATTTCCTATACATTTTTTTCATGTATTCGTTCAACAAATACTTATTGAATTTTTTTTAAATAATTTTATTGAATCATAATTATGTACATTGGTGCAATCACAGGGCACGATTCATATACATTCAGAAATATTTTGATCCTACTGTTACAGATATCCTTCATGGCATTTCCTTGATCACTACGAAACTTATTAAAGGTAGAG
>CAUYON010152971.1:0-35672 GCA_963573935.1 Arctocebus calabarensis | reverse complement strand
GGAGGGAACTCCTGTCCTGTAGTCAATAGGCTTTGTACCTGTAATTTGTTTTCTTGAATGGTCTTCCTTGGAGTTACAGCTTGCGGAACTTCTTTCTTGGCTCAGCTCCCGGTCTTTGGAGTCATAGAGTCCAATTCCATCCAGTTTTTCTTCCTCTGCTCAGGAGCCTCTGACGAGGGTTGCTACCAGTCAGCCATCCGGAACATATTCTTCTTAGTAAAGTATCTCAAGAATGGGAAAAAAGTATCCAATGTACTCAATACTACTATGAAATCAATACATAACCACCTATACACTTATACAAATGGCAAAATATAACTATAGCCCAGAAAGTAGAAGAGAAGAGAAGAGAGATGGGAGGGGGGATATAGGAGAAGGGAGGGTATTCGGGAGGGGGGACCTCACCTAATGTGCATGATGCAATGGTACATTTCAAAACTATTAAGAAATGAGTGTGGGGAAGCGCCTGTGGCTCGAAGGAGTAGGGCGCCGGCCCCATATGCCCGAGGTGGCGGGTTCAAATGCAGCAATGGCCAAAAACTGCAAATAAATAAATAAATAAAATGTCTAAAAAAAAGAAAAGAAATGAGTGTAATTGTGTTACTTAGTTCAATGTAAGCATTTCACATTGTATATTGAAGCAGTACCCTGAACCCCATAAATGCATCAATGTACGAAGTTACAATTTAATAAAAAACAATAGAAAAAAAAAAAAAGAAGTGACCAAAAACCACTCCCACTGCTATGAAAGAGGTTCACAGTGGAGTCAGCAGTTAGAGATAAGAGTTTCTTGAGAGATAACTGACAATGTTTTGTGTCCCTGCTCCATCCCAAAGAAAGAGGGCTGAGAATATCTCCCCTCCACCTCAGGTGATGAGAAAAGAGCTTCCAGGAGCATTCCAGGGATGCGAAATTGCTGCCTCACCGCTGAGGAAACCCTGTACTGGTGTGACTCCCACCAAGGGCTAAAGGTAGAGAGAGAAATAAGGAAATACTGAGTTTCTGTGTTGATGGCAGAAAGAAAGAGAAGAGGCTACACTGGGTGCCCCTGTGCTTCCAGCATTTGTTGGACCTCACAGATGGGCCAGAGACAGAACATGGGTTGTCTTAGGTCCTTTCTTGGTGGTGTCCTTGAAAGAGGAGACAGATCTTAGCAGAAGAAACCCACACGTGTGGGCACACTGGGGACTGAGACTCAGCAAGGAGTTGGATGATGGACCCATTTGCCTTCAAAGCGAAATTCTAGGTAAGATCCCTCAAAGCGGGAGACATCCCCAGGGAACCCCTCAAAACACCCCGGATAGACCTTGGCCATCTGCCAAGACCAGAGAGCACAGAAGCTGGGTCTCAAAGAAGTGCCATGGAGAAAGAGCTTTCCTGATTCCCTAATCTATTTACTGCCCTCCGGCTCCAACCTCAAAAGGGTCAGACACCACAGCTGGTGATGCCAGGAGCACCAGAGCAGGGCCCTGCCTGGCGCAGGAGGAGAGGGGCCCAGCTGAACACCAAACTCAGCATTTCATTGTACCCTGGAAGACAGCCTTGTCCTTGCTAAACCAACTCTGTGTTTTGCGACATTCAGTGGTCAAAGGTGACCTTTCCACCTAATGGAGTAGTGGAGTGGCCCTCCGGGGAGGAAACCAGCTCTGTAGAACATGACTAGGGGCCACTCCTCGGGAGATAGGAACACGGGTGCTGCGTGAGCCCAACCCTTGCTCATTCTGTGTTTGGGCTTCATGGGGAAATCAGGGAGGAGAGACGGGTAGAAAGTGAAAAAGAGAGAGTAATAGAGGAGAAAGAAGGAGAAGGGAGAGGTGACAGGAGAGAGGGAGCAGGGCAGGAGAAGGGGGAGGTGGGTGCGTGACAGTGAAGTGGGGGAGAAAGAAAGAAGAGGGGAGGAAGAGTGAGCTGGCCAGCAGGTCTGTGCCCTGACTACCCTCCCTCTTTGACCTTCATTTGCCACTTGGAACAAGCATCATCCATGTCTTGCTCAAATCTGCTCAGGGGCGTCCTACAGCAAGTCCCGGGCCCCGCAAGGGCTTTTCTCACAGCCCACGGCCTGCAGCAAGACCGAAAAGCCAGGAGGTTCCTGTCCCCAGAGCAGCCTCAGTCAATGCTGGTAGGAACTGAGCACCTGCTCACCCCCCACGATTCTCCCTGTGTCCCTGGTTCCACCAGTTGCCCCAGTATCACCTGCTGGATGGAGCACCTTCGACTAACTTTCCTCTCATTCCCGCCTCACGTCACCTCCGGCTGAGCTGCTCACCCTCACGGCCTCGCCTCCTTCCCACGCCCATCCCCTCCACCCCCCGAGGACTCTAACCTCCCCCTCGTTCCATCTGCAGCCATCTCTGGCAGGCGCCTCTCCTGTCCCTAACCCAGAGCACTATCCATCCCTCCTGGGGGGGCAGTGGGAGGAAAGGGAAGGATGTAAAACCGAGAGGGCTCTCCTGCCACCATCTCTCCCAACAAAGGGTGAGAGCAGCTCCCAGCTCAGCAGATCCCACCAGCGCCCAGCCGGCCGGCGAGTCCTGGTGTGGCAGCTCAGGGGTGGTGCTGCTTCCTGCCCGTCTGTTTGGGAGCACATTCAGGAGACGTGAGCAGATGTTTGGCAGATGTTCAACCTCTCTCACATCAGCCAACAACAACACAGCACAGAGGCAACGCAGGCAGGGCAGGAGGTGGGGAGGGGACCTGCGTAGCGGCTAGGGACAGCCACAGCAGACACCATCTCCAGCTCCCTCTGGGGGGCATGGAGGCAGGGGGTATGTGTGTGACTCGCACGCAGCAAGCCGGAGCATGGTGCACACAGCGCCCTGTTCTAGGTGGAGCCCTGGGTGGGCCGGCCTGTCCTGCTCAGCTCCCAGACTGGGCCTACAACCACAGCCTGGCCACCCGGAGAGACCCGGGGAAGCTGCAAGAATTTGGGTCCATCAGAAAGGGAAGGCTTGGGGCAGGACTAAAACATGACCCACAGTCCCTTCCTGGACACACGAGGGCATTTCCAGCGCCCTTTCCACAAGGACAGGATATTCCACAGCCTTGCTCAGCAGGGAGGTCCAGGGAGCCTGCACCCATCAACAGAGCTGGTCCGAGAGACTAAGCCCAGGCACCATCCCACGGAGCAGGAAAAGGCTGATGATGGAGTTTGCACGAGCACCAAGGGAGCCTGTGGGTGCTCAGGGAACTTAGCACCCCCTTCTTTGTTCATGAATTGGTTTATTTTGAAATATTTAACTGACAAATATTGTAGAAATTCAAGGTATACCACATATGTGACAATTTGATATGCATATATGTCATAGAACAATTATCACAATCAAATTAATTGACACACCGCCACCACCCATGCTTTAGAACTGGTAGGACTTAAAGTTTGTATCCTTTGACCAGCGCCTCCCCCATTTCTCCCACCTCCTGACCCCTGGTAACCGAGGGCCTGGAGGGTGTGGGGTGGGGGAAAGGCTGCTTCTATGAGTTCGACTGTTTCGGATTCCACATGTGAGTGAGATCATGCAATATTTGTCTTTCTGTGTCTGGCTTATGTTACTCGGCATAATGTCCCCCAGATTCATCCACATTGTGGCAAGTGACAGTGGTCCCACCCCAGATTCATGCCAGATAGGGTGCCTTTTCCCCGTCTTAGCCCAAGGCCCCCACCACTTCCCCCTGTTGCCCCAGGCTGTTATTGCCCAACAGCCCCACCCCCTTCCCTCTTCTTCCCCCCCCCAACTCCTTCCCTTTCACCCACTCAACCCCACCCCACCCGTGTTCTCCCCATCCCCCTTGGACAGCATATTTGAAGCAGGTCTCTGCATAGAACTTGAACGTACACGCAGGGTCCCTTCCTGTGTTACGCTACACTATTGTTCAATGTCCGAACTCACTGATTCAATTCAGTCCAACAAAGATGCATGAAGAATTTCTGCCTGAGAGTTAAATGACTGACTAAGTGCTCTGGCCCCGGACCCCGCCTGCCTGGCTCCCTTCCTTACCAGTTGTGCAACCAGCACTAAGTTAACCTCTTGATTTCCTCTCCTGTAAAACTCGAATAATAGCGTAGCTCATGAGTTATATGCGAAAATTACATTGTTCGATATATGTAAAACAAGTGCTTAAAAGAATGCCTTGCACATACTAAGTGCTCAATAAATGTCTGGCAATGATGATGTCCTGACACTGCAGGTACAACTTGGGACACGTTTTCCTGGCCTCCAGGAGCTTTCCTATCAAGCATGGCAGACAGAGAAGTGAACCCAGCACTCAAGAGTCCAGAGTGACCAGTGCTGCTGATAAAGAAGAGCTCACTCTAGTCTCTCTGCCTCCCTAAGCTTTTATTTACCTGTAATTCCAGAGACAACAGAGCCAGCATTCAGCAGCGCAGGCCACATACTGGGCTGAACATGTGGGGCAGAGGGATTCCAATCATATTTGTATACACGCAGCTTCTGCATTTGAGGAGCTCGTACTTATATGGAGGACAGACCAACACTTAAAAATTAGAACACGGCAAAGCAGAAGGGAGAGGTGCACAGGACAGCCAGGTGGGTGAATATTTATCCACATGGCCCAGTCTGCCCAGCAGCCTTCTGAGATGGGTAAACCCGTTAGCTATTTTTTGTTTTTGTTTCTTGGTTTGTTTCAAGACAGAGTCTCACTATGCCGCCCTCTGTAGAGTGCAATGGCATCACAGCTCACAGCAACCTCTAACTCTTGGGCTTAAATGATTCTCTTGCCTCAGCCTCCTAAGTAGCTGAGATTACAGGCACCCACCACAACGCCCCACTATTTTCTTGTTGCAGCTGTTATTGTTGGTTAGCTGGCCCGTGCTGGGCTCGAACCCGACAGCCTCAGTGTATGTGGCTGGCGTCACAACCACTATGCTATGGGCTCCGAGCTGTTAGCCCTTTTTTTAACCTGTGAGTGAATGGAGGCTTGAAGCAGTGCGAGCCCCCCCCCCCCCCGAGTCCCTGCAGCTAGGAAATGACCAGCGTCCACACTGAGGTGTCTGGCCCCAGAGCCAGAGCTCAGAGCCATGATCTCCTCCAGCAACTGCAGTGTCTCATTTCATTTAATCTTCTAAACAACTCTGAAAGGAAGACAGTAACCCAGCTGATGAGGGCAAAGGACGCACAGAGCCAGAGAGGCTGGAGTGACGCAGAGAGGGCTTTGGGATGGCACATGGTGCAGGATCCCTGGGCCTGGGGCTCAGGGCACAGCCTCCTGGGAGAACGCCAGGCTGCAGATGCAAAGTCTACAGAAAGTCCCGAGGGGACTGCATTCCAGCCTCAACTTCCCTTGACACAAATCCCAGAATGCTGTGCTAAGCAGGTGTTACACCTGCCCTGTGCACTGCTTTTCTTTTTTTTTTCAATAAAGACAAAAAAATTGAACTGATACCCTGGCTGTCGTGCTTTTATAATTTTTCCTCTCTTAAAACATATATTTTGAAAGCTAAAAACACTCTCGTATTTTGAAATTAAGCTCAACAGCTGAGCAATTGCAAGTGACTTGTTAGCATCATTAACATTGACATCTTGTGGCTACTTTGGAAAACTGCAAGACCAAACCAGCAGGACAGAAACTGGGTCCGCTGCCAGATTCCCAGACCTGCAGGAATGTTAATCCAGCTCCACTCTCCAAGGTCCTTAGGCAAGAGCACGGTTCTTCAGCCCCTGCTCCTGGGCTTCCTCCACTGTCGCCTGAGGGTGGGGTTCACCTGGCACCTCGCCTCCTTCTTCCCCGTGGCTGTAAGTATGTCCCTTCCCCGTCTAGGCAATTTCTTCACCTGTTAGATGACCAGGTAAGACACATCAGCTCTGGTCCCAATAGGTTCTGACACTCCCTGGCTCTGGCCTTCCAGTCAGACGAAGGAAAAATGGCATCTCAGTGCTGTCTTCATTGGAACATGTTTTGAAATGCTTATTGGATACTTCTTTTTTTTTTTTTCCTTTTTGAGATAGGGTCTCACTCTGTCACCCTGGCTAGAGTGCAGTGGCATGATTTAGCTCATAGCAATCTGGAAATGCTGGGCTCAAGTGATCCTCCTACCTCAGCCTCCCAAGTAGATGAGACTACAGGTGTCCACCACCACTCCCAGCTAACTTTTCTTTTTTTTCTTTTTTCTCTTTCAGATGGTGTCTCATTCTTGCTCAGGTTGGTCTCTCAACTCCTGAGCACAAGGAATCCTCCCGCCTCGGCCTCCCAGAGTGCTGGGATTACAGGCGTGAGTCATCACACCCAGCCTAACATTCCTATCTCTGCCCCCATGTTAAAACAGACCTCCGTACTCTGACCCTCTACCTTCTCAAGGCCTTACCTCCCACTATTCCTCTCCCCCGTGGAAGCCTTGAAGGCAGGAACACATTTATTCCTGACTGGAACCTGTCTCAGCTCTTCTGCTTGTGACCCTGAGGAAGTTGGTGGCCTCTTCTGTGAAAGGAGGAGTGTTCATTCATGCACTTAATACATACTCCTAGGACACAGGAAACAGCCATCAACTAGACTCAGTCCCGTCCCAGAGCGTGGTGAAAATCCCTTTGTAATTTTGTAAGATGCTTAATGGACCCAGGAGGCAGCATGGGTGGTGTGAGGGCACTCTCCATTCAGAAATGCCCACTTCCTAGCTGGTGAGTGTATTTCATCTATTCTGAGATGCACGGGTTTTCTTTTCCATATTTTTATTTTTAGTTGTAGTTTTTTGCAGTTTTGGCTGGGGCTGGGCTCGAACCCACCACTCCTGGTATATGGCGCCAGCACCCTATGCCTTGAGCCACAGGCACCACCCCGTCTTTTCCATATCTTAGCCTCTCAGATTCAACGCGCACATTAAAAACACGCACTGCACCACCACTGTCACCCGGTGGCAGTTGCCCACAGAGCCTGAGCAAAGTTAGCAGGTGGGGCTAATTCCTGGCCTTACTACCTGGAGAAACCCCTTGTGTGTAGTTCAAGAAGGATCCTGACTCCTGAGGCTGTCACAAAGATCTCCGGCGCCCGAATTGGTGCACATAGTTCGAGCTGTTACAGAATGTCTCTCTCCAGATGGAGTCCAAATCGCCCACCGCCAGTCCTGGTTTTGCCCTTCGGAGGCGCATAGGCAAACCCAGCTCTGCTGTCAGCTAAGGCAGAGGCTCTAACAGCGGCTGCACTAAAATAAACCAGCGAGTTATGTAAACATTAATACCTGGTCTCCACTGCAAACCGATGAAATGCGACTCTCTGGAGGTGGACCCAAGCATCAGTATTTTTTTGAAGCCCCACCCCAAAATTCTGATTAAATGGCCCAGAGGACAGCCTGGGCAGCGGGATTTTTCCTTGTTATTCACACAATTCCAATGTGCAGCCCGGCCGAGAGCAGCTAGGGAAAGCCTCTTCTGACCGCCCTAAGGTTGGGGTTGGAATAAAGGACCCTAAGGAGCCACTATTGTATTTTGCCGTGTGTATTTTGCGCACTTTGCCCAAATTTTTGAGGGGACAATAAGGATTGCACATTATATTGATACAGGAGTAGTAATCCCGTCTCTATATAAATGTTTTTAATTCTCTTATTTATGCAGATACATTCAAAGTGTAACTCCATGTTAAAAAATAAATGCTAAAATTCCCTTATAGTACCAAAAACGAGTACCTAAATATAAACAAATAAAAATTTGAAATAAAAATAAAAACGGGGTGGTGCCTGTGCAAAGGAGTAGGGCATGGCCCCATATGCCGGAGGTGGCGGGTTCAAACCAGCCCCGGCCAAAAACTGCAAATAAATAAATAAATAAATATAAATATAAATAAAAACAGGGCAGCGCCTATGACTCAAAGGAGTAGGACGCCAGCCCCATATACCAGAGGTGACAGGTTCGAGCCCAGCCCCAGAAAAAATAATAATAATAATAACAATAAATAAATAAATAGGTGGGCATTACACACAGGAGCACACGGTGCATGGCAAAATGTGGTGTGTCCCTCTCTGACCCCTCACAGTGGGTCTCTACCTTGCGTGCATGTGGGAACCACAGTAAAGAACTTTGGCAAAGCTGATGCCCAAGCCACACCCCAGACCCTGGGCTGAGGCCCAGTCATCCGTAATTGTTAAAGCTCCTAGGATGCAATTACTGCCCCAAATCCTGCAGAGCTCGGTGGAAAACACCTGCCTCCCTGAGGAGGGCCCGTCTGTGCCGCTGCAACTGTTCTGTCCACAGCACACACACGTCGCCTGAGGCCCAGGCACTGATTTCAGCTCATTGATTTGTGAACCAGCCTCACAGCTTACCTCCAGGGCTGGGGCCCCTTCATCCTATTCTAAACACTTACACATCATAGGAACTCGATGAGGAATGACTAGGTGAACAAATAAATGGAAATATATATATATTTGTTTATCTATTTTGTCAGGAACTTTCTAAGCACAGGAGCGCCACGAGTACTGTACCAGTTTCAAAGACAGTATAGTGATAAAGTGTCTGCGGTGAAGGTCATCGTAAGATACTAGGTTACTGGTCAGGTAGAGGTCCTGACCTCCCAAGTCAGAGGTAGAAACCAAAACAGGATAATTTAAAAGATAGGAGAGGAATTTTTAATTCCAGGTAAGGCCATAGCTTACAGCTATCCATTGTTGATTTTTTTGGTTCATTGTACAGAGTTAAGGGAAAAACGGGGGGGGGGGGGGAGTTGGGTGCCAAAACTTCAGTATAGTTCTGATAGCTTTATTACACAGACATTATGCAATAACTGTAACATTGAACTTTAAAACACACGCACACAGTTCTCAAAGAAGCTGCTAGTGTGAAAGACTGAGGCAGAAGAAACTGAGTTCTTCAGAATTTGGTTCTTAACAAAGAGCCATCATTTGTCACTTTCAAATGCTGTTTATTCCCCACACCTAAGGGGTTCAGCCCTAGACTCCACCACAAATTCTATAATCTTAATACAGCTTTTGTTTTAATAAAGTTTGCAAAGAGTTCTATACCTTACTTTAAAATAGCTCAAGGCCTGACCAAGGTTCAGCTTCTGTTAAGGCTACATTTGCGGAGAGTGGGGCCCGAGAGCCCACACGTGTGCTAGGTGTGCATCACTGCTCGTTAAGGCCCATGGCTTGCTCCACGGCTCGGGTGTCCTCTGCTGGTGGCTTGGGCAGGTCCAGCATGGTGGACGAGTCATTCCTGGGATTCCTGGTGACCAGCATCCAGTGGTTCTTTGGCTTTTCAACTCTGTGCGAATCCAGGTGTGTGTGAGCTACAACCTCCACTTCCTTCCCAAAATAGGTGCTGGATCAAGAAAGAATTAATTCTGGCGTGAAAGCTGTCAGTCCCTGCACAAAAGCACCTAGAGGGACAGACTGCTGTATGAAGCCATGGGGACAGCCTTGCAGGGAAGTTTCACCCTGTTTGGGCAAGGATTAGGCAGGCAGGATCCCACAAGAGGCAGTTAGGGGGAGGAAGGACTTTTGTGTACAAGAATAATGGGGTTTTCCTCTAATAGGCTTTTCCATACCATCCAAGTTCTATCTGACAATATTTCATCAGCATAGGACATGTGTCTGTGTGGCTACACACTTTAAATTGGGCATCTTTGCTTAAATTCACACGGCCCACCCCCTGCCCGCCCCGTTCACGACGTTCTGTTGTACCGCTGTCAGCTGTCGCTTTACCCGTGTTGCCATACCTTAAAGAAAGATGTCGGTGGACTGCCAGGCCACGGTTTGTGTGGCAGTGATTGATGAGAATTTTTGCATTTGCCTTTACGGATAAAGAAAATATGTTAGGAGCATTCTGAAGCAAGGCCTCCAATTTCCCAAAAGCAAAAATGTTGAAGTATACTAAATATTGATTGCAATATTTATTGCATTCCATGTCTACTCAGCCACACATCCATACATGGTACAAAAGCATTTCAGTCAACAAAGGACTGCGTGTATGAGCTTCAGATTCTAATGCCATGTTTCTGCTGTGCCTTTCTCTATGTTTAGACACTCAAACATGTGCCCCTGCCTGCAATATTCAGAATAGCACTGCAGGCTGTCTTTGGGTTACGACTGAGATCAATTCTGTGGTTTGCTCTTAAGTTAAATTTGCATGTAAGCTGGAACAGGTACAGTTACCCATCACCTATAGTAGTAGCCTCTGCTCATAGGTGCAAGCTGTACATAAGCTATATGTTTGTAACTCGGGGACTTACTGTATGCTGTCCAAGCTTGTAGCCTGGGAACAATAGGCCCCAATACCATCCAGGCCAGGCATGTGGGAGGCTGCACCCCCTTGGTCTGTGCACGCTGACCCTCAGGTGCTCACACTGGCAAAGCCACCTAGGGACACTTTCTCAGAATATGTCTCCTTCTTTAAGTGACTGGTGACTCTGCACATATACAAGGACTATCTGGATAGTATCCAGACATTGTTAATACTATTTTTCATTGTACATGGTCAGCCCTCACATATAAATACACACACATACAAATTTAGAAGCCAAACCATAATGGACTGACTCAATCCATTATTGTAGATATCTATATCATGAAACGATCATTCAAAGTTATGTTGGAGAAGACCTTTGCCAATATGAAACATAATCAGTGGTATTATTAAGTGGAGAAATAAATAAATCTTTTTGTGTGTATGAGACAGAGCCTCAAGCTGTCGCCCTGGGTAGAGTGCTGTGGCATCACAGCTCACAGCAACCTCCAACTCCTGGGCTCAAGCGATTCTCCTGCCTCAGCCTCCCAAGTAGCTGGGACCACAGGTGCCCACCACAACGCCTGGCTATTTTTTGGTTGCAGCCATCATTGTTGTTTGGCGGGCTGAGCTCAAATATATGTGGCTGGTGCCTTAGCCACTTGAGCCACAGTTGCCGAGCCATAAATAAATATCTTAATAATGTCCTATCTTGTAAAAAAAAAAAAAAAAAACCATGACATATGCTCAGAGAAAGAAATGATAAACAACAATGGCTTTCTCTGGAAGGTGAACGTACTGGCAATTTTCTTATTGTTTTTGTGCTTTCCTGACTCTTCATAAGTAAACATATGTTTATAATCTGAAAATATACTGTTTCAAAATCTTGGGTTCATGCTTGTAATCTCAGCACTTTGGGAGGCTGAGGTGGGAGGATCACTTAAGGCTAGGAGTTTGAGACCAGCCAGGGTACCATTGTGAGACCCTGTCTCTATAAAAAAAAATTTAGGAATTAATCAGGTGTGGTGCTTGTGCGTGTAGTCCTGGCTACTAGGGAGGCTGCAGTGGAAGGATCAGGAGAGACCAGGAGTTCAAGGTCTGGACAGAACAAGACCCTAAAAAAGACTCTTAAAAAAATTAAAAAATTAAAAATCTTAATATATTTCAAAATCCTGACTCATGCAAACTAAAAGCTGTTTGAGAAGGAAAAAGCAGTCCTGACATCCAGGACTCACAGCTGTGCCTTCAGACCTTCACGTTCCCTGGGGAACAGACTCGGTTTCACAGACTGTCTGCATGATGAAAGGCCACTCTGAGACCAGGATGGGTCCAGACCCAGATAAGACCACTCCGTCATCACATCTAAACACAGACAAAACATGACACTGTCCAAGTCACAAAATGCACACCATCCCTCTCTCAGGGGCAATCTGAGTGACCAATGCTTCTGTACTAATGACAGCTTTGTCCTTGCTCCAGCTGCCCTTCCTAGAGACAAGATTTAGTGAGACACCTGACCGTAGAATTACCCCCTGATCCCTGACTGTATCCACTGCAGAGCAAAGCCCCATCTCCCGGGACTCTCTCCCGAAACACCCAGTCGAAGCCAAATTCTATAAGTGTTCCTCCTGGCACCTTCCTACGGAGCAGCCCCCTGCTCCTCTCGGTTCTCTCCCTCCCTGGGACAAGTAACAAAGGCAAGTATTCAACTCCAGGGGCTCCTGGTGGTCTCTGCCTGGATGGCAGTGATCCGTGCAAGGTGGCTTAAACGGTAGGAGGTTCCCCACTTTGTGGATGTGAAACCCTGTCCTAATGAGCCTCAGAGACCTGCCTCAGACCAGACGGTGACTTGACCTTGAAGAAAAGACCTCACTGCTCATCTAACAACTCCAGTGAAGACAACAGAGTAACAGCAGCAACAATCCTGGCAACAACGCTTTTCTAACAAGCACCCTGAATGTATTAATACTAAGCATTTTAGTCTTCACGAAACCTCACAAGGGAGGGATTATTAGCATCCCTGATTTACAAAGAAGGAAACTGAAGCGTTGACATGTTAAATTATAGAAACAAAAGGGAATTCTCTGGAGAGAAAAGCTGGGCAAAGGACAGCTGCAGAGTAAAGTGTGTCCAGCCTGTGTCATTGTGGGTCATACATACGCCCTCCATGCTTAGAGGAAGCACTTTGTGAAGCTGGGCTCCACCAGGCAGACTGGAGAGACAGGGGGATTCAATGTGGCCACTCCCTGGACAGTGAGTAGTGGCCATAGAAACCCTGTAACAAGCCCTCTCACTCAGTCTGCTGGACGCCCCATGGTTAGGAAAGCCCCTGACCCTGGACACGGGGAAGCTGCTGTGTGCCTGCCAGACCCTCAGCCTTCCCATCAGGGCTGTGCCTCAGGCTCCAGTCCCACAGGGCCCAGGGTCCTGATAAAATGTCCGTCCTGCAGTGGCAAGGAGAGTGACCTTGCCACTGCAGGACAACTGCGCTCACCTGTGTGACTGCCCACAGGTCAATTAGTATTAGTATTAGTATTAGTATTAGTATTAGTATTAGTATTAGTATTAGTATTGAAGGCCTGGCATCTGTAATCCTAGCACTCTGGAAAGCCAAGGTGGGTGGATTGCTTGATCTCAGGAGTGGGAGACCAGCTTGAGCAAGAGTGAGACCCTATCTCTACTAAAAATAGAAAAACTAGCGGGGCATTGTGGCATCTGTAGTCCCAGCTATTTGGGAGGCTGATGCAAGAGGATTGCTTAAGACTAAGACTTTGAGGTTGCTGTGAGCCATGATGCCATGGCACTCTATCCAGAGCAATGGAGTAAGACTCTGTCTGAAAAAAAATTAAAACAATAAAAAATTAGTATAGAACAGAAGCCTTAAAGTAAGCAGGCCACATCCCAGTCCTGACGGCCTCCCCTCGGTGGCTCTGTACCTGGTCTCAGGGGCAGGGCCTGGACCTCCGTACTTTTTAGGAAGCTCCTTAGGTAACTCCAGTGAGCAGCCAGAGTTGAGAATCTCTACTGCAGGAGGCTGCCACAGGGCGCATCAGTGTCTTCCAAACTCGAGTGATGCATGAAAAAAAGAGAGAGAGAGGAGTAAACTGTGCCCACGTCTTCCGGGGCTGTGCTCACCGGGACCGGGAGGCCTTCGTGCTCCAGGCGCAGCTGCGGGTCAGGGAGGGCGGCCTGCCAGCAGTTTCTGTAGGACACCTCATCTGTCAGGTACACCTCCTGGAGCCAGGACTTCTTAGACGATTTCAGAAGGGTCCTATGGTCACTTGATAAAAACAGCTGAAAACACCAAACAGATAACTAAGTCAGCTATTCAAACCCTATCAGCTGGCTAAATGGCAAGGAGGGCACAGCAGTTTTCAGAAACCTGCTCTTGCAGAAAGCTCAGTTATCCTCTGCTTGGAAATTGTCTCAGAACGCTCAGACCAACACGCATGCACCTCAAACTACTTTCCTGTCCTCCGAATACCAAATTCAATCTTTCTTCTTCCCACTCCCTGTCCTCTGCTCTCCTCTTTCTCTTTATCAGGGCAGAGGACATAGATCCATATTTTATTTATTGTAAATGATGTTTCCTGAAATGAAATACCATTATGATGTTCAAAGCGACATCGTCACAGCTGAATATCAATTCATCATAGTGAATATCAATTCACTTGTGAGCCTCCAAGGTGACCCGCACTTCTCTGAAGTTAATGTCCTTGCTGGAAATTGATGTCAAGTTATCTGGCTGCCTGTGACCTTGCCTAAAACCACCCCGCCCTGCCAAAAAGTCCGAGATGCTTTCTTCCTGTCTGCTCTTCCCAGATTCCCCCTCACCCTGGATGTGGAAGTAACATCTGCATATTTTGACAGGTTTTTGATATGTACCTCTCACGTGCAAGGCTGTGCTGTGAGGTGGTGTGGGGAAGGCAGAAATGAGTCACTATCCTCCAGAGCAGGGGTCCTCAAACTATGGCCCGCGGGCCACATGTGTCCTGCCAAAGTCATTTATCAGGCCCACCAGGTGTTTTTGCCGCAGTTGCCTCTCCTGCTTAGCTGCCAACTCATCTCAGGCCCACAGTGTGCATGTGTGGATTGTGCACGCACTCTCCGACTCCCCTCCTTCTCTCTGTCTCTCCATTCCTTCGCTCAGTCTCCAATGCACACTTGCATCATTTGTTATGACTAGCAGTGACAAATATGGAACTGGACATTGACCATCTCATTAGCCAAAAGCAGGCCTATAGTTCCCATTGAAATACTGGTGAAGTTTGTTGATTTAACTTTACTTGTTCTTCATTTCAAATATTGTATTTGTTCCCATTTTGTTTTTTTACTTCAAAATAAGATACATGCAGTGTGCATAGGAATTTGTTCATAGTTATTTTTTTAAACTATAGTCCAGCCCTCCAAAGGTCTGAGGGACTGTGAACTGGCCCCCTGTTTAAAAAGTTTGAGGACCCCTGCTCCAGAGGTTCTCCACCTAGCAGAGGCGGCCATGGAGCATAGAACCACCTGTCTGTGCCTGTAAGGGCTGCCCGGCAGAGCTGCAGGCAGCTGTGGGACAGCAGAGGGAGAAAGAGGATCTCTTCTGGGGACTCAGGAAAGGCTCTGAAGCACAGGGGTGTGCCTGGGAGTTAGAGAGGGTGAGCATGGGGAGGGTGAGGTCTATTTCATGGCATATTACAGAGGGCCTCAAATGCTGGAATTTCATCCAGAGGGCAGGTTGGATAGGAGGTGACCAGATCTGAGCTTCCAAAGAATGGATCTGGCAGCTCCCCATCTCATATGATCTGAGTCAGGATACACCAAGAGGCCAAGCAGTGGGGGGCCTGGACAGGCCATAGTACACTACAAAGGCAGAGCAGGGTTGAGGTACAGGAGAAAGGACCTGGCAATTAGCTAGAGGCTGGGTGGGGAACAACGGAGATGAACCCAAGGCACGTCACACCTTTGCCCTGTATGTCAGGGACAATGACAGGGCCTTTCACAGCAACAAGAAAACCAGAATTTAAAACGGCAAAGAATGTTTGCCTCAAACCACAAGTGGTTTCGGTCATGTGAAGAAAAACAATGATGAAATCAGAAACGCAAATCACCAGACTTTTTATGAATGCCTCAGAAGTGCCTGTTGCTAATTCAAAGACAAGAAATGGAATTAGAAGCAGGAGAATTTCAAAAGCATGAAGAAGGTCATCACCTAACGATGAAATGTCTACCTAGAAATCATGAGAGAATCCCCCGAAAAATGGTTAGAATCAATAAGAGGAAGTGATCGCATCAAAGGTGAATATGAAAACCAATTGCTTTCTTATATTTTTATAAGAAAAGACATTCTTTATTCTAACAAATGTTCTATCTTTAGTCTACCAAAAGTCTCTGCCTACAGTAGCATTTCAAAATACAAGATACTAAAGAATAACCTTAACAAGACTGATGGCAAACCTATGTGAGGAAAATCAGTCTTACTGAGTGAAACACAGAAGGCACCAAAAAATGCACACACATTTTAAGAAAGAAGAAAACTGTATCAAAATTCTAAATCTCAACATACGCCAATAACAAAAGTTGAGTACAAGTCATGCTTGAGATCCTCTTGTAATTGCAGGAGTCAAACATCACTTGAGTGACATTTTAATACGGTTCTTTCCTTTCTTAAAATGTGTATACATGTTTTGGGAACCCTCTGTATACCTTTACTGAGAGAATGAATGGAGAGACATCTCAGAAGAACAAATATTGTAAAGCTACTAAATACGTGAATTTACTTTATTTTATAATGCCAGTCAAAATACCATGTAATTCCTTCCCATAGGGAAAGAGGAACTTAAAAAAAAATAGCTGTTCACGTTTAACAGAAGGGTTGATTCCTAACATAATTCAGACAAAGAAGAGTAAGGAGAGCCAACTAGCTCAAAACATAGAGACTGGGAGTGATGGTGCACACCTATAATCCTAGCACTTTAGGAGGCTGAGGCAGGAGGATTGCTTGAGGGCAAGAGTTCAAGACTTCAAAATCAACCTGGGAAACAAGTGAAACCCTGTCTCTACAAATAAAAAAGAGAGAAAGAAAGAAGGAAGGAAGGAAGGAATAGTCAGGCGTGGTGGTGCATGCACCTGCACTCACAGCTACTCAGGAGACTAAGGCAAGATGATAGCGTAAGCTCAGGAGTTTGAGATTTCAATGAGCTCTGATGGCACCACAGCACTCTAGCCTGGGCAGCGAACAGAGTGAGACAGACTTGGACCCAAACTTCCCATGAAAATGAAATGTTGAAGCTGAAACTATAATGAAATCAGTGATGGAGCCCATGTTTATAGCTCAAAAAAGAGAGAGAGAGATTATAAACTATAATCATTAGAACACTATAGTCCTTAGAATAAAATTAGACATCTAGAGTCCAATGGATCAAAATAGAAAGCTGAGAAGCAGCATGTAAGGTAGGCAATAATTTAATGTGTGCCAAGGAAGGCATCAAATTCAAGAGTAAAAGATGCCTAGGGAAAATCTAGATATTACCTTCATCAAAGTAAATTTCAAGTGGATTAAAGAATAAATTTAAGCAAAAGTCAACTGTAAACATCGTGGTTTTCTCCCTTACTCTTTAGCTTTTAAGGGTGTATTTTCTGTGAATCTGTGAATTACGGTTTACAATCTGTGAAGTTAAAAGGACGGACTTGGACCAAACCTTCCTGTGAACATGAAATGTCGAAGCTGAAACCATAATGAAATCAGCGCTGGAGCCCACGACCATAGCGTTCTCTGTCCGCTTCAATATATAGTTGTTGGACTGTTTGGGGAAACAAAAAACACGATCCAAAGTAGACATGCTGAGTGACGACTCACCATTTTGTGTTCAAATCCTCCTGCTATCCCAAGGCAGAAGTACTGCCCGTATCTGAGGACTTGTCCAGTGGCGTCTGTGTCCAAACTGTCAGGGGAGAATGGACATCGTGTAAACTCTGTGTTAGAATGGTTCTGTCGCTCTATGTTCTGTGTATGTGATTTTGGTTACAATTAACTTTCCTGATAATGTGTATTTACATCCTATCACTGGTGAATAACTAAATAAAAGATCTTTCCTTTTGGCCTTAAACTCCAGCTGGCACCCTGGTCCCTACCCTGCACCAAGGCCAGTCCACAGAGCAGAGCGTCCCCACTTTGTGGGCTTTTGGCTAGATTGGACTCCGCCTGTCATACTAATATATACTGAGAAATTCTGGTCAAGTGCATGGACATCTTTAGAGCGAACCGAGGGAATGAGAGCACATGTAGTGAGAATAAGATGGAGTTATCCAGACCAGGACGGAGAGGACACAGCTGGTCTGGTAGGTCCGGGTCTTACGTGACCATCACCTCACATCTCCCATTTTTGCTGTTTTGTAAATTCAGCTTTATCCTAAATGTGTATATCTTGAGTAGTTTAGGGCAATTGATTTAGAAGATTAACTTATGAACTGGAATGTTATGCTGATTATTGTTATTTAAGATAAAGATGAACATGATATTTACTTTGAACTTGTATGTCTAAAACTGTGCTTTTGGAAGTGGAAGGACGGAGCAGTCTTGGAGAGGCTACTCTCACTGTTCTCCAGAATTCTGGGCTTCTGACAAAGTTTGGTGGGCCTAGCCCCTCTGCGTATTGGCTGACAACAATAGGTGGCGAGTAACACATTTGTAGGCATTTAATACAATCTTTTCTCTCAGTCTTTTGGGAAACAGAAGTTATGGTCAATTTTTATTTGTCTTAATATAAAATTACCTGAATTCAAAGGAAATCTAAATTAAGTTGGGCATAGTGGCTCACACCTATAATCTTAGCACTCTGGGAGGTTGAGGCAGGTGGACTGCTTGAGCCAGAAATTCCAGACCAGCCTGAACAAGAGTTAGACCCCTACCTTTACTGAAAATAGAAAAATTAGCCTGGTATTGTGGTAGACACCTAATAGACCCAGCTACTCTGGAGTCTGAGGCATGAGGATCACTTGAGCCCAAGAGTTTGCTGTGAGCTCTGACACCAGGGTACTCTACCCAGGGCAACAGAGTGACACTGTCTCAAAAGAAAAAAAAAAAAAAAAGAACAAGGAAAGAAATCTAAATTAAGAACTTATAGACAGTTTGGCACCTATTGCTCAAGTGGCCAAGGCACCAGCCACATACACCTGAGCTGGCAGGTTCAAATCCAGCCTGGGCCTGCCAAACAACAATGACAGCTGCAACCAAGAACTTAAAGGACTGGCTATATTCTTGTAATATGAACATGACTATCATGAATTAGCAATAGTTTTAATTATGATTATATCTCTGTTTATTCTCTAAGGATTTAATTGTTTATTTTCCAAATCTCCTCAAGTACATTTTTTTGAGTTGGTGCGGTAGGGGGAGTCTCTCTGTATTGCTCAGGCTGGTCTTAAGCTCCTGGGCACAAACTGTCCTCCCACTTCAGCCTCCCACACCTGGGATTACAGGTGTGAGTTCATGTACCTAGCCTTTAGCCACATTTTTAATGAACAGTTAATTTTAAAACAGCAAAGCCTGCCCAGTGCCAGTTGGTATTCAATTCTATATTTTTGTTGTAAAAAATAATGTAGCAACATTAAGAACAATGAAAGTATTCAAATGAGCTTAAGTATCCTGGAATGTTATTGGAAAAACCCATTTTGCTTCTAGGCAGAATATGAATTTCAATTCCGTAGATCCAATGCTTATGAATTCAGCATGTTGAATTAAATACAAATGACCAATTATCCTGCTGGCTAAGGGAAAAAAGGTTTGTAAAGTCCTCTTGACAGTAATTCTCAAGGTAAGCATGAAAGATGAGAATGGAAAATGTTCATGTAACCTCTGCCCCCGGTCAGCTGCTCCAGCCCAAAGGGAATCCTTAAACTACAAGTGAAAAATAGACATTGATGATGGAAATGAGCCAAAAATTAACACATTTCTACCTGAAAATGATAAACGTGTTTCTGCCGACCGGGGTCTTAGTTGGAACGGCGCTCAGCCCACAGGGCAGCTCCAACTCATCACTCAGATGGGCTTGAATTTCATCGGGAGTCATACACAGGCTCAGGTCCCCACTCAGAGACACACCAACTTCTGTCTCAGGATAGTGGGGATTTACAACCATCACTTTGTCACCGTAATGAACATATCCATCCTCCGATACAGAAAGCAGCATCTACAATTTCAAGAGGCATGTGTTACATAAACCGTGCAGTTCCGCAGCTGAGGCCTTACCCAGCGAGACCTTCCTCCCGTCTCAGACTGAGATCAGAGTAGGTAAGGATTTCACTGGATTTCCCCAGACCCTTACTTCATTCTTCCTTTCCCTTTGCCAAAGCAAAGCCCCCAATAATCCCAAATAAAATGAAATGAAGCTGGAGTCACGTGACTTGACCCCTTATTAATCCATTCAACATCCACTGAAAGTTTCTTGACTATCAACTAAGGGGCATTTTACTTAATTATAAATTCATTCATTCTTTTCTTTATTTGGAAAATGCAAGTAAATGCAATTAGAAGCAGTGTTCCCTCATGTTTCTGACGTTTTAAGTAATTTAAAACACTGTTGCTTTCAGAGTATTAAAAAAAAAACTGTTATTTTCCAAATGACAGCTCATTCATGAGATTTTCCTTTTCTTGCTTAACATACACTCACACTTAATTGGACAGAATTTTGAAAACAACGTTTGCATTTAAAGTTACCGGTCTCAGAAGATTCTCTTTTAATCTTCTGCTTCTCTGTATGAGAAGTTGCCCTTTATCTCGCTTCTCTAAGAAGTCTTTCATGAGCTCCTGGGCAAAGAGAAAAACATGTGAACCCCTAAATGCCGACAACCGTCCCGCATAGTGCAAACTACTGAGAGTTTTTAACCCAGAAACACTTCAAGTTGACAAATCAAAATCTTGGTATAGGAAAAGAAAGGTGAGCATAATAAAGGGAATAGTGGAAAAGTTTTTAGCACTACTTTAGTAGTTTCACTTCACTGTAGAAAGTTTAGAAAAATAAGAAAGGTACAAAAAAGAGAGAGGGGGAGAAGAAACATCACCTATAATTACTCCAGGTAGAGACAACTTTTGGAGCCCAGCTGAGGTTTCCCGGGAGAACCTGAGGATTGGTATGAGAAAGTCGCCCTTCCCCCAACCAGCCCTGAGCCTGGGTAGGCGGGGGAGGGGAACACCCCGCAGGCTGCACGGACAGGATGGGGTGCAGGGGCCGGGGGAGGGCAGCATTCCCACTCAGAGCCCTTTGCATCCCCACCTGGGGCAGCCTGGGGACTGTCACACTCTTAAAGGACAGGGTGAATTTAGCGGCGTTCTAGATACCTCCCTTGGTACCTGGCGGTTGGAAAGCGAAGGAACCCACAGAAAGGAACGTGCCCGTGCCCAGAGTAGGGCCATGAGACCTGGGTTTTCAGGACAGCAGAAGAAAATCCCTGGCAGTTCTGAGAAGGGTGAGATTTTAAGGGGGTCCACGGTCTCCGGGGTGAGAGAGACGGCTTGAGGCGCTCAAAGTGGGGGAACACCAGCTTAGGGAAGGCTTGGGAGTCCCCGAGCTGCGGGTGACTCGGCCACGCCCACGTACCTCCTCCAAATAGATGTCTTCGTTCCAGTTACCCATCCGGACTCGGGGACCGTACAGGTTCCGCGCCATCCAGCCCTGGTGTCCAGGGACCAGGCCTCCCTGGGACTAAGACGCCCTGGAAGTTAGCGTGCCGCGTTGCTATGACGACCCGGCTCCTGGCAATTGGTCAAAGCGCAGGTCTCTGCTGGCCAATAAGTGACAACCTTCCCACCCCACCCCCAGCCCCGGGGCTGAGGCGTCAGAGCCAGCGCTGCCCTTGAGTGCTGGACCCCACCCTGGGGCTGTCGCCCTCCACCCCAACCCACAGCCACCTGTTGGATTTCGTTAATTGCAAAGCAGGCCGGAGGAAAATCTGAGCTGAAAAACTGCTTACTCCCTAGAGATGAACTTCAAAGTTGCCTTTTTATTAACATCCAAATGAAAAATGCTATCGAGTGCCACAAGCTCATGGAGACCGCGAGTGCAGCTTTTAAATGGAAGCACAGCTCGCTTGCGCACTATTTTTTGTAATCCAGAGCAACAGCAATTCCACCCTAATCCTGGAACAATACGTGATCAATCTGCAAATCTGGAAACCAAAATAACGTAGAAAGAAGGAGGAACTAAAAATTCCAAGGCCCCCCCGGTAAGAAATCTATCATGTCAGTATGTGTGCGTGTGTTTCTGAGGTGGTCCCTATTTTTATGAACTTGACAGCGTGCCTCCTATTTCTTCCATCTGTAAATTAAAGGACAAGCCTGGAACTTGCAAGAACTGTTGACAAAACCTGAATATGTTGTAGCCAACGTTTTTAGAACAAAATATTGTTTTAAGTGCAGAAGAGATAGTTACTGTAAGACTCCTGAGCATGATGCTTGTTGAATGCATTCCTGAATTCACCTGTATTTAGTATCTGCTAAGACAGGACAGAATTGAAAGACAAGGCACCTTCCCTCCCTTCAGCAAACACAGTCTGAAAGAGAAGCTAGTTCACGAAACCAAGTTATTTCAGGAAGACTGTAATAAGTGCTATTAAAGATGCACTGACCGGGAGGCGCCTGTGGCTCAAAGGAGTAGGGCGTCGGCCCCATATGCCGGAGGTGATGGGTTCAAACCCAACCCTGGCCAAAAGCCACACACACACACAAAAAAAGATGTATTGATGAAGGGCCCTGGGAGTTTAAGGGGAAATTATTTCTGCCTTGAGGGATTGTGAGACTAAGAATTGGATGACCTTTGTGTGGTGAGGGAGAGGGATGCTTTGGAGTTGGACTTGGGAGGTTTTAAACAGGGGGGCTGAAGGATGAGACAGAAAAAGGAGCATTCTTACTTACTCATGAATCCACTCTCTGTCAGTACATCTCCACATTCTAAAATACTTCAAAAGAATGAATCAGGCAATGAACTTAGGGTAAAGCTTATACCACTAAACTCATTTGATAAATGAAGAAACCAAGGCTCAAAGAGGTTAGCAGCTTATCTCACTTAAAACTGCTAAAATTTGCTCAAAGCTAAGACTCCCCCAATTTTCTGACTCCAAAGTTATATGTTTTTGCTGCGTGTTTTCATTTTCCATAAAGTCAGGAATAAGACAAGGCAGCTCTAGTCTGCCCAATTCCCCTCCGCCCGCCACCCCCCTCCCCGCAGTTTTTGGCCGGGGCTGGGTTTGAACCCACCACCTCCAGCATATGGGGCCAGCACCCTACTCCTTTAAGCCACAGGCACTGCTCCTCCCATTTTTGTTTTTTTGAGACAGTCTCCCTCTGCTGTCCAGGCTAGAGTGCAGTGGCGTCACCCTGGCTCACAGTAACCTCAAACTCCTGGGCTCAAGCAATCCTTCTCCTGCTCAGTCCTGAGTGGTGGAGACTACAGATGCCCACTACAATGCCCAGCTAGTGTTTCTATTTTCTATTAACTCTCAAGCTCCAATTATCCTCCTGTCTCCGCTGGCCTCCCAGAGTGCTAGGATTACAAGCATGAGCCACCACACGTGGCCTCTCATCTCCACATTTTTAATTAATTTCTAATAATTCAGCCATTTTATAATTCCTTATATTAGTATAGCTCTGCTCCCACCCACCTCTTCTGTACTATTATTATTATTATTTTTTTTTTTGCAGTTTTTGGCTGGGACTGGGTTTGAACCTGCCACCTCTGGCATATGGGGCCAGCACCCTACTCCTTTGAGCCACAGGCGCCGCCCTCCTCTGTACTATTATTGACAAGTATATTATTTTTCTATACATTACAAATAAAACAATACAGTTATATACCTGTTGTTTATACAATTGTCTTTTTAATCAGTAAGGAGAAGAAATGTGTAATTATACTCTTTTGTAATTACATACAAAATATTTATAATTATTTTTATTGATGCTATTTATTTTTCCATATGGACACAGATTACTGCTTGGTATCACTTGTTTTCTTCCTGAAGAACTTTCTTTGGTATTTCTTGTAAATTAAGTTTGCTAGCAGTAGCTTTTCAATTTGAAATATTTCTTTCTTTCTTTCTTTCTTTTTTTAATTTATTGTTGGGGATTCATTGAGGGTACAAAAACAGGTTACACTGATTGCATTTGTTAGGTAAAGACCCTCTTACGATTGTGTCTTGCTCCCAAAAGGTGTGGCACACACCAAGACCCCACTCCCTCGCTCCTTCCTTCTTTCTTTATTTATTTCATAAAATAAATATTAAATAAAATATTTATTTAATATTTATTTTATTAAATATTTCTTTATTTAAATATTGCTTTGTTTGCTTGCTTGTTTTTGGAGACAAGACCTCACTCCATTGCCTGGGCTAGAGTGCAGCAGTATCATTACAGCTCACGGCAACCTCAAATTCCTGGGCTAGAGTGATCCTCTTGCCTCAGTTTTCCGAGTACCTGTTACTCCAGTCATGTGCCACTATACCTGGCTAGTGTTTCTATGTTTTTATGGAGACGGGGTCTCACTATCCTTTTCAGGTTGAAGCAACACATTCTCTTAGTACCTTCATTTTTATTTCACCTTCATTTAACGTAAGATAGTTTTCCTGGATACATGATACTTTGTTGGTAGAGTTTTTTTCTTTCTTTCAATACTTTAAATATGCCATCTTACCAGCTGTAACTTCACTGTTTTTGATAAGAAATCAGCTGTTAATCTTATCAGACTTGCCTTATACATGCTTTTGCTGCTTTAAAGATCTTCTTTCTCTTTGTCTTTCAACATTTTGACCATGTGTCTGGGTATTGATTTCTTTACTTTTATCCAACTTAAACTTGCTGGATATGTAGCTTGATGTGCTTTTCATCAAATCTGAAAGTTTTTCAGCCCTTTTTTTAAAAATATTTTTTCTGATCTTTGGCCTTTATCCTGTTTTTATGAGACTCCCACTACATTCATGATGGTGTACTTAAGACTGTCCCACATTTCTCTATATATTTTTCTTCATTCTTTTTTTCTCTGTTCTTCCATGCACATACTTTCTATTGAGTTACTTTCAAGTTTGCCGACTTCTTTTCTTTGCATGTTCAAGTCTACCGCTGCATTCCTCTAGTGAATTTTTCATTTTAGTTATGGTACTTTTCAACTCCAGCATTTATGTTTAGTTATATTTTATAATTTCTACCTCTTTACTGGTATTCTACATTTAATGAGACATTATCAGAATGCCTTTCTTTAATCCTTTAATGGTGTCTCTGTTCTTCAAATGTACTTATAATGGCTGTTTTGAAGTCTTTCCCTGCGAAGTCCAAACATTGGGCTCTCTCAAAGGCAGTTTCTGTGGTCTGTTTTGTTTTGACATCCTTTCCCCCTGTGTATGGGTCAGACTGTCTTTGCAGGTCTCCTAATTTTTTGTAGAAAACTGAACAATTTGATATAGGCATACTTCATTTATCTCCACTTCACTTTATTGCACTTTGAAGGTATTTCATTTATTATGAATTGAAGGTCTGTGGCAACCCTGAATCAGGCAAGTCAATCGGCGTCATTTTCCAACAGCACATGCTCCCTTTGTATTCCTCACAGCATTTCAATTTTTTTATTATTACAATTATATATCTCTTCTAGTCATCTGTGATCAGTGATCCTTGATGTTACTGTTGTAATTATTTGCCATGAACAGTACTCATAAAAAATGGTGAACTTAATAAATGCCATTGATTGCTCCTCCAACCACCTGTTTCCCTGTCTCTCTCCCACTCCTTGGGCTTTCCTATTCCTTGAGACACAACAATTTTGACATTAAGCAAACCCTGCGATGGCCTCTAAATGTTCAAGTAAAAGGAGGAGTCATGCATCTCACTTTAAATCAAAAGCTAGAATGATTGAGCTTACTGAGGAAGGCGTATCAAAACAAAGCAAGCTGAAATCTAGACCTTTTGCACCCATTAGCCAAGCAATGAATGCAAAGGAAAAGTTCTTAAAGAAAATTAAAAGTGCTATTTGAATGAACATGCAAGTAATATAAAAGCAAAATAGGCTCAGCACCTGTAACTCAGTGAGTAGGGCACCAGCCACATACACTGAGGCTGGCAGGTTCGAACCCAGCCTGGGCCAGCTAAACCAACAATGACAACTGCAGCAAAAAAATAGCCAGGTGTTGTGGTGGGCACCTGTGGTCCCAGCTACTTGGGAGGCTGAAGCAAGAGAATCACTTAAGCCCAAGAGTTTGAGGTTGCTGTGAGCTGTGATGCCATGGCACTCTATAGAGGGTGACAAAGTGAGACACTGTCTCAATTAAAAAAAAAAGCAAAATAGCCTTACTGCTGGTATGGAGAAAGTAGGAGTGTTTTGAACAGAAGATCAAACCAGCCACATCACTCCCTTAAATCAAAGCTTAATCCGGAGCAAGACTCTATCTAATTTTCTTCAATTCTCTAAAGACTGAGGAAGCAGTAGAAAATAAAATTTAGAGCTAATAGAGGTTAAGAACCCATCTCCAGGCTGGGTGCAGTGCCTCATGCCTGTCGTCCTAGCACTCTGGGAGGCCAAGGTAAGAGGATTGCCTGAGCCAAGAGTTCCAGACCAGCCTGTGCTAAAGTGAGACAACATCTCTAAAAAAAACAACAACAACAACAAAAAGCCAGGCATTATAGCAATTGACTATAGCCCCAGCTATCAGGAGGCTGAAGCAAGAGGATTGATGATGACAAAGTAAGACTGTCTCAAAAAAAAAAATATGTGGCAGGTGTCTGTAATCCCAGCTTCTTTGGAGGCTGAGGCAAGAGAATCGCCTAAGCCCAGGAGTTGGAGGTTGCTGTGAGCTGTGATGCTATGGCACTCAATGGCAATATCGAGGGTGATAAAGTGAGACTCTGTCTCTACAAGAAAAGAAACAAAACCTGTCTACATAGCATAAACATGCACGGTGAAGCAGCAAATGCTGATGAAGAAGCTGTAGCAAGTAATCCATAAAAGCTAGGTAAGATCCTTGACGAAGGTGGCTACACTAAACAATAGATTTTCATTGTAGACGGAACCACTATATGTCAGAAGATGCCGTCTAGGACCTCCATAGCTTGAGAGAGAAGTCAATACCTGGCTTCAAAGCTCAAAGGACAGGCTGACTCTGCTGTCAGGACTAAGGAGCTGGTGACTATAAGTCGAAACCAATGCTCACTTACCATTCTGAAGACCCTAGAGCCACTAGGAATTACTACTCTTATCTACCCTGCTCTTGTTCTGTAAATGGAACAACAAAACCTAGATGACAGCACATCTGTTTACAGCATAGTTTACTGAATATTTTAAGCTCACTGTTGAGATCAACTGCCCAGCAAAAGAAATAAGATTCCGTTGAAAACACAACTGTTCATTGATAATGCATGAGGTCACCCCCGAGCCCTGTGGAGATGTGCAAGAACATCAGTGTCTCCACGGTTGCTAACACGATGTGCCATTCCATGCACCAAGGAGTAATTTTTACTTTCAAGTCTTATGATTTAAGAAAGACTTTTTGTAAGGCTAAGGCTGCCTCTGATGGATCTGGGCAAAGTATATTGGAAATGCTCTGTAAAGAGCTCTCCATTCTAGACATGATTAAGAGGAAAGCTTATGGCCAGGCACAGTGGTTCAGGCCTGTATCCCAACAATTTGGGATGTCAAGGGGAGTTTAAGACCAGCCTAGGCAACTTAGTGAAACCCCATTTCTATAAAAAATAGTAAAAAAATAGTTAAAAAAAAAAAGCTAGCTGGGCATGGTAGCCTGAGCCTGTAGACCCAGCTACTTAGGAGGTTAAAGTAAGAAGATAGCTGGGTCCCAGGTGTTTGAGGCTGCCGTGAGCTGTGATTATGCCACTACACTCCAGCCTAGATGACAGAGTTAGACCCTGTTTCAAAAAGAACACAAATACTAGTGATTCATAGGAGGTCAAAATGTCCACCCTAACAAAAGTTTAGACGTTCATTCCAACCCTCATAGATTTGAGGGGTTCAGGCTTCAATAGAAGAAATAACCACAGATGTGGTGGGAACAGTAAGAGAACTAGAATTAGAGGTGATGTCTGAAGATGTGGCTGAATTACTATAAACCCACGGGAGACTTAGCGGATGAGGAGTCGCCACTGAGGGATGAGCCAAGAAAGTGTTTCTGAAGATGGGGTCTACTCCTGATGAAGATGTTGTGAATTGCTGAATTGACAACATGGGATTCAGAATGTTACACGATCTTAGTTTTATAAAGCAGTGGAAGAGTTTGAGAGGACTGACTCCAATTTTAAAAGACGTTTCTGTGCTTCGTTTAAAATTGGAGTAAAAACTGATGCCATTAAATATCATCGCATGCTACAGAGAACTCTTTGGTAAAAGGAAGAGTCAGTCAATGTGTTAATGTTGACTATTGTCTTATTTTAAGAAATTGCTACAGCCACCCCAACCCTCGGCAACCACCACCCTGATCACGCAGTAGACGTCAACATTGAAGCAAGACACTGCACCAGTAAAAAGGCTCAGATTTTTTAGAAATTAAGGTATGTACTTTTTTTTTATGAGATAGAGCCTCAAGCTGTCACCCTGGATAGAGTGCCGTGGCATCACAGCTTACAGCAACCTCCAATTCCTGGGCTCAAGTGAGTCTCCTGCCTTTGCCTCCCAAGTAGCTGGGACCACAGGCGCCCACCACAATGCCTGGCCATTTTTTGGTTGCAGCCATCATTGTTGTTTAGTGGGCCCGGGCTGGATTCGAACCCACCAGCTCAGGTGTACGTGGCTGGCACCTTAGCCCATTGAGCCACAAGCGCCGAGCCAAGGTATGTCCATTTTTTTAAAACATAATGAATGCTCTTGCACACTTACTAGACTTGGTTGACCACTGCATGGCATAAACGTGGCTTTCACATGCACCGGGAAACAAAAATATTTGTGCAACTCCTTGTATTGCAATAGTTTTTGAAGGGCTTGTCTGAAACCCAACCTGCTATAGCTCTGATGTAGACCTAAATTTTGTAGCAACTATTTGCTGATTTTCCACCTCCACCCCTGGGGCTTACTGTTTTTATTTGCTCGTTTGCTATGATATTTGTTTAGCAATTGTTGTATAATAAGAAATATATTCAGTCTTTGTCCCTGGTTCCTGGCATAGAGCTCCTAAACCCTTGCAATTTCCTGAGTGATCAGAATATTTTCGTTTTTATTCTTATTTTAGTAGGTTTAGGGGGTATACACTGAATTCCACTACATGCATATACGATAGAATCTCTGTAAGTTGTCCATTCAAGGGGCTGTCAAAGCTGTCACAAACCGAGGCCTACTGTACTGATACACACAAGTGGTGCATGCCCAGTGTATGAAAATCAGGTAAACTTAAGGAGGTGGTTAAAGCAGGGAGGTGGTCAGCTGTGGAGTGGTAAAGTGAGGGCTGTGGTGTGCCCATGCCCTAGGAGTATACATTATATATCCCGTAGGTAATTTTTAATCCCTCACCTTCTCCCGCCCTCCTGTCTTCGGAGTCTCCAATGTCCGTTTTATTACACCACATACCCTGATGTAGCCATAGATGAGCTCCCAATTTTAAGTGAGAACACGCCACCTTTATTTTTCTGCTTTCAAGATACTTCACTTAGGATAACAGTGTCCCAGTTCAGTTCCATCCAAGTTGCTGCCAAGACAACAATTATTCATTCTCATGACCGAGTAGTGCTCCACGGGGTCAAGTACGTGTACCACATTTTCTTTATCCCCTCTTATTTATTTACTCTTTAGCTGATGAGCACTTAGGTTAAATGCACTTCTTTGCGATTGTGAATAGTGCCGTGATAAACACGTGAATGCAAGGAGCCTTTGTGACTCATCATAAGGCCCTTTGGATCACACCTGTGTTTATGCCAGTGAGGGGACTAAGGGTGACCTCCTAGAGCTCTTCAAGGTGGGCTAGCCACCAGGAAGACCAAATGATTTCAGCCCAAGAAGGAAACTTGGAGGGTGGAGGTTAAACTCCAGACTAACTCTGCAACAAGTTTTGATGAGCTCCCAGGTTGGTTAGCGCTGCCTGCTGGGCAGATGGCACCTTAGGGAGGCTGGCAGCCATCCCAGGCTTTGCCGTGTGCATCTTTTATCTACCTACTCCTGCGTTATTACCCTTATTAACGTCCTTTATAATAAGTTGGTACACAGACTGCCTTCCTGGCCAGTGGACCATTTTGGCTAATTATAGAACTTGAGGAGAGGGTCACTGGAGCCCCTGATTTATAGCTGGCCTGTCAGAGGTATGGGTGGCCCAGGACTTGCAAATGGCTTCTGAAAGTCCTTTATTCTGTGAAATCTGATACTGACTCCAGGTAGCTAGTGCAAAATTGAGTTGAATTGGATTGTCTGTCGAGCAACACTCAGTGGGTGTCAAGGGAGAATCATCACTGGTTGTAAGTCTTGGAAAACACTCCGTGATTCTGACTGGACGAACTCAGTGAGCTGTTTCCTACACCCTGCACAGCCTCTGTTGTTGCTCAATAGTGAGACAAACTTGAGCGTGAGCAATCCCATGTCTTCCGCCACCCCCCACCCAGGTGAATCTTAACACGATAAAAAAGTAACATAACGTAGCATCAAACAACTTCCGAGATGGGTGGATTTAAAAACCAGGTGACCCCGCAAACACGGCGCTGCGAGGAGTGCTCTAGTGCGTAAATGCACACAGAAAACAACAGATATCAACAGAAAATGGCAAGGACCAGCGGGGATCAGTGAGTGTGCCCAGGAAGCTCTGGGAGATGTTGTTCACTGCAGCCTTCCTGAAGTTGGGACAAAATTAAACAAACAAGATGAGTTTGGTGCTTCGGAAAATATGAACGCTGCTAGTGAACTCTATTCTTTTACCAGGAAAAGTAACCGAAATTAACGATGCTTTTGCACAAAATTCAGGACTTGTCAACCCAACTTATGAAGATGATTGGCTGATCAAGATCACCCTCAGCCACCCTTCAGAACCAGATGAGCTAATGAGTGAAGAAGAAATGTATGAGAAATGCGTAAAATCTATTGAGGAGTGAAAGTTGCACCCTAAATAAACTAGAACGAAAGAAATTTTTAAAAATCTAGCCAGGCTTGGTGCCCTGTGTCTGTAGTCCCAGCAACTAGGGAGGCTGAGACAGGAGGACTACTTGAACCCAGGAGTTTGAGGTTACGATGAGACATGATGATGCCACTGGACTCAACTGAGGTGACGCAGTGAGACTTTGTCATATATATATGTATGTATGTATGTATATAAAGTTCTTAAGTCTACATTATTTAGGAACCCTCAAAGCCAAATGTAAAATTCATTTAAAAGAATTCGTACATTGCTGACCACAGTGCAATGTCTTAGTCCTTATTTAGCAATAAATACTTCCTTAAAATCAGCCTGCCACTGCTTCTACTTTACAAGTTTTATCTTTTTAAATAGACAAGGCTTCACTCTGTAGCCCAGGCTGAAGCACAGTGGTGCCATCATAGTTCACTGCAGCCTTGAACGCCTGGACTCAAGTGATCCTCCTGGTTCAGCCTCCTGAGCAGCTGGAACTATAGGCGCTTGCCACAACACCCAGCTGATTTTGTTTTGCTTTCTGTAGAGATGGGGCCCCGTTATGTGGCCCAGGCTGGCACTTTATAATTTTTACATTAGTCCTTCATAAAGTAGAAAACATATTTGCTAGTTTTTTCATGCTTTGATGATGCTTTTAGAAAAAAATTAAGTGGAGTCTTTTATTACTTACTTGTAAAACATCTGGCAAGAAAAGGAAAGCCAAAGAAATACTTGGAAATAATCGTTTTTAGAAAAGAGAAGTGGAACAAAGTTCAAATATTAGGAAAGAGAAATGAGTCATTATCTTACATACGAGTCATGCCAGGGTTCTAAAATGTTAAAAGTCCTCACTGGATGGCAAACACAAGACATCACAATGTGGTAAAGACAGAAGCAGATTCAAGCTCCTTTCACTCGGAGTGTCCAAGCACATTTGTCTCTGAGCCTCGGTACCTTCATCAGTAAAAATGGGTTGAGGATATCACGAATTCTGAAAAGTACCCCCAAATAACTTCTAATACATTAATAGGTATGAAGGGGGGAGGAGTTCTATTGTTAAATAAATATGAGAAATTTCAAATAGGATTTTTTATTGTAGGGCTTCTCAGAGCTTTGGGTGTAACGGCACACACTATAAATCCCCAAAAGGATGATCATGTGAACAGAGCTTCCCAAGCTAATTTCAGCATGGAACCCTTTCTTAAGAATCTTCTTATAGCAGGGCTCGGCGGCTCACACCTGCACTCTGGGAGGCCGAGGCAGGTAAATGGCTGGAACTCAGGAGTTCGAGACTAGCCTGAGCAAGAGCGAGACCTCGTCTCTAAAACTGGCCGAGTATTGTGTTGGTTGCCTGAGGTCCCAGCTACTTGGGGGACTGAGGCAAGAGGATCGCTTGAGCCCAAGAGTTTGAGGTTCCTGTGAGCTGTGACATCACAGCACTCTACCAAGGGACAAGAAAATGAGACTCTGTTTCAAAAAAAAAATCATCTATGAAATCAACATTTTAAGATTTTAAGGAACAATGACTCAGAGACTTTGTGAGACTTAGGTGGGGATAAAGAGGTAGAAATGAATACGAAAATAACCAAAATTATATTGGCAGATCTTGGGGAAATGTCTGCGCAATAAAGGTGTCCATCCATTCAACTATTCATTCAATGAAGAGTGGCTGGGTGCCACGCACTGTGCTCAGCGTCTGGATGCAGAGGTGAGTAAGGTAAGCATGGCCTGCCGTGGTGCAGTCCGAAGACAGCTCTGAAGAAGTGAGTACGCACGTGTGCTGTGTTGCCAAAGAACCAGAACATGACAGTTTCTCGGAGAAGATATCAGCAAATGTTTTCCCTCTAAATAATGGTCCTTTGCCAAAGCAGGCAGAGTATTGAAAATAGTCCTATTCTGACATAATGGCACAGTCCTTTTCTAACACCTCATCTGATCAGAGGCATCTATCCTGTCCTCTCCAAAGAACATGAGGTGCAGTCTGAACAGGAAATGGTCTCCTGAACTTGTTGACCTCCATCTACTTTCCTTCCACTTGCATCAGATCCCGAGGGGAAGAGCTCCCCCCAGCAATGCACTTTATTTGTCTCCCGCCTGGCAGAGCCACAGAGCCTGCATTCACCCTGGGCCCCTGCGGCTGAGGTCTCCCGGCCCCTTTCCATTGCCCTTGACCACCTGTGGTCAGTCTTTTAGTGCCCCTCCCTCCGTTAAAGCTGTCTACTGGCTGATACGCCTGCATACCTGCAGTCCTGAGAGCAGAAGACATTTCCTACTGGTTACACTCTTCACTGGCTTCCAAGAAGAGTGGATCCTGTTAAAATGAAGCCTTATTGTTCTACACAACACCTCGTGGGGGTTGGAAATACCAGGGTGGACCCAAGCAGTATATGGCTACCGCGATGAGAGCCTGCTCAAAAGAGTGAAAAGAAACAAGATTTCCCTTCTGGGGTGCTGCCTTCCGCAGCAGAAGGGCCCAGAGGCGGGGTGGCCAGGAGGAGAAGACTCTGTTGGGAAGCCACAGACACCCTGGGAAGGACTTTGGACTTTCCAACCAGTGCGAGGGGAGACTTTAAGCCATTTCTTCTAAATATTGAAAAGCTGGGAGGCCCATAGCTGATATTTAGGGTATGAGAAGATTTCTCCTTTCAAATCTCCAGAAATTCATTTCTGTGATGTTATTATTGAGATATATATATATATATACACACACACACATACACATATGTAGATAACATTTATAAATAATATATATCTGTACATACAAATACACTCCAGATATATATACACATATGTAGATAACATTCATAAATAATATATATCTGTACATACATATGCACTCCAGATATATATATACACATATGTAGATAACAATCATAAATAATATATATCTGTACATACATATGTACTCCAGATATATATATACACATATGTAGATAACATTCATAAATAATATATATCTGTACATACATATGTATTCCAGATATATATATACACATATGTAGATAACATTTATAAATAATACATATCTGTCTCATATATATATGTTTCATCCACAGTTCCTGGCTCAGAACTCCGTGACCCCTGTACAGTCTTGCATGATCACGCTGGGCGGGGGAGACGTACGGAGCAGCCTCAGGAACAGACTCTCTCTGACCTTCACCTGCCCCAAGGCAGGACTGTGATCTTCCCTGCCTTTCTGACCCTCATTCCCAAGAGGGTGCTGCCACACACTGGGTGGAACCCAGTGGAACATAACAACCCAGTAGGGCAGCGATTGAAGACCCTCCGGATAGCTGCCCCCGTGAAGGTGCCGGAGCCTGGTGCCCTTAGGAGGGCACGGAAGCTCCTCGCCCTTCCCGCACCTCACTCCAGCCATCCCTTCATCCACCTCCCTTTATAATAAACTGCCAAATGTAAGTGTTTTCTGAGCTCTATGAGCTGTTCTAGAAAATTAGTTGAACCCAAAGAGATGGGGACCCCGAGTGGAAGGTGGTTGGTCAGAAGCTCTGGAGGCCTCAACTTGGGGCCATTTCTCAAGGGGGCAGTTGTGGGGACTGAGCCCTCACCCTGAGGGGTCCAACCCCACCTTCGGAAGCTGATGTCGGAACTGAATCAGAGGACACCCATGCGGTGCTCGTGGCCTAGTGTGTGCGTGGGGGCACCCCACATTTGGTCACAGAAGTCATCTTCCGTGTTGACGGTGTCTGTCGTAGTGTGAAAGCAGAGGGGAAAACACAGTTTTTGGAATTTTTCCCAAAGCAATTTTGAACTTCCCCCTCCCTCTTTAAGTAGGGGAAAGGAAGAGGACCCTTTTAAACAAAAGCAAGAGGACTCAGTTACATAAAACAAACGTGATTACATGAAAAAGAATGGTCTTACGTTTGACTCCAATGGCGAGTTGGGGCCAAACGTCCACCTTGCCCCGCCCCTGCAGAGGCCTTGAGATTCTGCGTAACACGGTTTGAAAACCACTGATCTAGTCGGCGCCTTCTAATCTATAGGTGAGAAAATTTAAGCCCACGGAATGGGACTAGACTACGGAGGGCGGGGCCCCTCCAGAGCAAGGGCGGGAGCTGGAATCTGTGCCACCTGGCTTTCAGGCTCTGTTTTTTCCCCTTCCCAGGCCTCACCCAACCCAAACTGTGGCATTAGACACTTAATCTGTTTAACACTCTCCCATTTATCTTGTCTCTCTGGTCAAAAAAAAAACGTTATGGTCTTCATGGCTTCAGAAAAATATAAATAGAAGCATTTCACACATCAAAAGAAAGATTCCTACTGTAACAAAGATGACCATATTTGGTCTATTCCTTTTTTTTCTTCTTTTTTGCAATTTAAAAATCAGCAATTGTAAGTGTTCTGAAAGCAGCATGATTGTACAAACATGGTACAATTAATTGTTCAAACACTTCCAGTACAATAAGGCAGAGTTAAGAAATGAACCGGTTCTGGGAACTTAAAGATGCTATTGCATGCAGGAGGAAGGACGAGGATAAAGTCACATTTCCTCAAACCGCCAGCTTGTCCAGTTCTGCTCATCTGAGAAGAAAAAGGGCGGCCGTGAGCTGCACCCTCATCAGCATAGGAGCAAGGACTACAGCCCACCGCGGGCGGTCGAGAAGAGAGAAGGAAGGGAAATGAGAGACAGCATCGCCTTCCTCCCACGTTCATCCTGTCCACAGACTCAGGACACTTCATACACATCTGGGTCGGGGGATTATTATTAGAAGAGATTATAGAAAATAATTCTATATTCCACGACCAGCTCTGTAATCTAAATCATGGGCTTTGGAATCAGAAATTCTCACTTCAGAGGCAGAACGAACCACTTACTTCTGTGTGGCCCTTGAGTCAAGTCACAACCTCTCTGTGACTCAGTTTCCCCAGGGTAAAATGAAGAACTGATACCACTCACCTCCTGGGATGAGGGTGATACGTGAGATGATACAGCTAACACATTGGCACCATCTTAGAGCACAGTGAACGCTCGGTACATGGCATCTCGGTGTTGTGAGAAGACTGAATTCAGAACAAGAACAAGAGCCAGGTTTCTGCTCACAGCTCTCCAGACACCCCACTCGGCAGATGTTTGCAGCTTTTATACAGTCACGTTGGGCTGTTTCTCATGCCTGTTAGTAATGTCTTCACGGTAATGCCTCCGCCAGAAGAGGTTACAAGGCAGGTCTTTCCTGACCAATCTCTTCCTTTTCTTTCCTTCCTTCCTTCCTTTCTCCCTCCCTCCCTCCCTCCCTCCCTCCCTTCCTCCCTTCCTCCCTTCCTTCCTTCCTTCCTCCCTCCCTTCCTTCCTTCCTTCCTTCCTTCTTTCCTTCCTTCTTTCTTCCTTCCTTCCTTCCTCCCTTCCTTCCTGCCTCCCTTCCTTCCTTCCTCCCTCCCTCCCTTCCTCCCTCCCTCCCTTCCTTCCTTCTCTTTCTTTCCTTCCTTCCTCCCTCCCTTCTCTTT